>CABEEJ010001003.1:123543-191291 GCA_901482245.1 Timema douglasi | reverse complement strand
GAAGGGAACGTCTTGAGTCACTAGTGGGGAGTGCTAGATGTGTTTTGATGACCTAATTAGGTCTCTTGGCCCTGGCTGAGTATCTAGTTTTGTGTTATTATGGGATCCTGTATCTTACTACTTATTTGCTCTGTCCTCGGGAAGCCTTTATATCGTTATTGCTAGTTTATTTGCAGCCGTGTAGACGGCCTCCTTATGTCGTACTCTCGTTGTACTTCGAATAGTTGGGTATAACTTGTAGACAAGTTTTGTTCGTGAGTGTGGCCACTATAGCTCTAAGCTGTAACTATTTTGCCGTAACTGGGGCTAATTATCCCCGTATAAGAGGGACTAGGTTAGCGCCTCCTCATTGTGACTATGATGTTAACTCACTATTAATTGCCATAGAGCGTTTAATCGCTTAATTGCTAGATGCCTAAGTTAGCTAGGCTTCTTAAGAACCTAAGTGAGCACAAGATGATGGGTTAGTGGTCATGATCTTTAGGGTACACACCCGCCTCGGTGGCGTAGTTGGCTAACGCGCTAGTCGTGTTGAGCTTGACTGCTGAGGACGGGGAGATCGAGGTTCGAATCTCGGTCTGGTGAACTGAGGGTGGTTTTTCCTAAATGGTTTTCCACACTCCCTCCACACAAATGCGGGTTAACTTCCTATAATTCAACCTTCCCAATTCCTAATCCATTAGCATAATTAGTACTTGTGGATAACCCGAACGGGTAGTAAGACGTGGTGCTAAATAATAATAATGATATTTGGGGTACAGGCATTAAACCGAGCGAGCTCTTTCTTGAGGTCAGTTCAAGGGATTTCTTAAAATGTTTATAATTATTGATCCGTCACTTTCCACCTTGTGGTGAGGGATCTGTAGGGATTGTCTTCTCGGGATCCTTTATGATCCTGGATATTGATCCCAAACAATAATTTTCTTTAGTCAACCACTATTGGCTCATGCCTGTACTCTCGAGGATCATTATACTGGACGTTTTGTTTTCAGTTTATTATGTATTTCTTTATCTACTTATGATACTACACTCTACATTCACATTATATTTATTACAGAAGACAACGGAAAATAAAAGAAATATCCTTAATGTCACATACTGTACTCTGTTATATGTCTCATTAATAAAACTCTGTATTATTTGTATTTCTTTCTTTATTTGTGTGTTACCGTCTCTAAACCTATAGGGAGGGTACAAATTCTAAATACCAAACATCTATAGAAGCTCTCTGAAGTGCTTTTTTTATGGTAACACAGCCACCTAATTTGTATTTGTGCCTTAATTTTTATATTGTTTGAACCATAAATAAAGCTATATATATTTTGTTTATTAAGTTTAGGAGAGGGGGGGGGTTAAACCCCCAACCCCCTCGACTACGGCCTTGACAATAAGTATAATCTAGCCAGTCGCACAGTTTGTCAGAGGTATTACTAATCCTTGGTGAGAAGGGTATAAAGGTTAATTTAGGTTAGGTTAGACTAATTTCCCAATTTATCTTGTGAGCGAAATCATACTGTAGAGTAGCAGTGACCAGTCCATCTTGGTGCTGAGGGGGGTAAGGGGGAATGTTGGTGTTAACCTGGGGTCAAACTTAGTCCCCAGTCGACCTATGCCCAAAAGCAATGATAATGCTATTGCAACCCTCTTTAACCAAATTAAACCAAGCCATCTGTTGGTGCCTGTGGGGTCAAAAGGGCCCAGTGGAGGTACCGGGACCCGGCCGGGCTCGTGTGCCTGCTGCCTTCCGTATTGATTGCTTTCCCGTCTCCCACTGCTGTTCAGCCAGTCTTGCCGGCCTCCCTCCCTCCTACCACCCTCTCAAAAATATGAAACTAGTTTTATTTTCATAATTTATTACATACCCTTCTCATATTCAAGGCCATCAACAATCATGCATGCCAATGGTTTGGTGTATTACAGTTTGAGTCTCATTATATGTCAAGTGTCCTGGAATTTTATATCAACTTTCTTTCTTCTTTTAACAAGTTTGTCAATCCAATGCCGCTATGCTCATGGCACATATTCAACAATTATGGTTGCAAACATCGTTTGAATATATTAAACTATGTTTTTACTGGATGAATATTTTATTTATTTTAGCTAAAAAAAGTTTTGCTTTATACAATTTTTTTTAATCACTGTCTTTAACTCGCATTTCCTACAATAACACCTTAAATATAGGCCAGACACAACACCCACATCCTGTCCTGGCCATTAATTCATCACTGTGAAAGGGAAGCCCACGTGTCTTAATTACATATTTTTTGTTATATCGTGAATTAAATCCGGGACCCGAAGGTCCGTGGGTAGACATGTTACCAACTAACATAAGGTGCCAGACATTTTTGCATTCTATCTCCACGCTAATTTGAATGGAATTCCCCTAAACTACCTTCTGCAGAGATTCCCAAACTCTGCCATATTTCTTAAATACAACTCTGACCCTTCAAGGTCCTAAAAATACTCCTCATAATAACGTAAAACTTTCTCCTGGGATCATAATAATAAAATATGACTTTGTTTGTATAGAGTTGGATATAATTTCCTTTTCCATTCACAGTGGTCACACATCTGCAGAAATTTGAGTAAAAGTTTGTCGAAAATGAGCTATTTAAAATTTTGTTTGATGGTTTCAGTTCAAAATGAAAGGATGTTTATGAGATTGAGCCGTCTTCAATTTGGCGTAAACCAAAATGTAAATAGTTCTAGACATTTGAAGATCTACTATGCATGTAAATGCTCCAAGTATTTATGGCAAAAAGAAAAATTAAAATAAATGATAGAATTACGGTCAGATACAGTAAAAAAATAGAGACATTTAGTTGATTGGAACTTTACAATTAGTCTACCGGATATTTATATTACCTAGGCGATGACATCTATGAAGGTGGAATTCGATGTAAATAAACATTTCTGGAACACATTGATGGTCTTAGAAAAATTTGTAATTAGAAAGAATTCACTCATCAACCAACTACTCTTAATTAAAGGGCTAGGGCCTAAATCAAAATGATGGCTATAGGTATAGCCATATAATATAAAACCATCAAGTTTGAACAAAATTCATCAAACTTCTTCTGATCTGTGGACAGGGACATACAGACTTTTTTCTGTTTGGGTGCACATAAAACGTAAATATTCATCATAATCTTGAGATCAAAAATTTTCTCGATTACATTACATTATCTTGATATGAGAATTTAAAATCACAAATAATGATACGATATGAAAAAATTTCCAAATTTAGATTAAGAAGAGTCACGATTCTAATTATCTTTATTGTGTTTTGTAAATAGTTTACCTGTATACTTATACAGATGTTAAAATGATATATTTATAAATATTTTAACACTTTAACCAATCATTTATTTTATTTGTTTTGAAATCCTTAACATTTTGTTTTTCAATCCATCTTAATAGTAAGCGTCCTGTCCATCCCCATTTATTTACACTAATAGGAATGGGATCAGAAAGGTAAAATTTAGAGGTAATGTACCCGAATTTGCGTCGAATGACAGTGGAAAATAGTTTAGAAAAAACTATCCTCTGATCCCCCAGCCGATATTCTAACCCTTTCCATCACATGTAAACCAGACTAAATGAGATTATAAGGAGTTTTTGATCTCCTAAATAGAACCGTATAGTTGGTTTTAACGTAAAAATTCGTTTAAAGATGGTTTACCGATGAGTGTGTTTTTGAATATTCGAATTATTTTGATAATGGTGCTAATGATTTTGTTTAAAATGTATATCTGGAGTGTGTTTGACATAGCACATAAATCCTAAATCTTGTTTTCCCTGATAAAACTCGTTTAAGATTAGTTTACTAATGATTTTTGTGTTAAAGTGTTTAGTAATTTTAAAAATTGTTTAAAAGATTTTGTTTAAAATGGGTATCTGGTAAGTTTATTACAATAAACATCATTGTATTTTTTTGTCTTAAAAATTAATTTTATATTAGCTTATTGATAATATTTTAAATTTTAAATTATTTAAAGCAGCTACAATGATTTTGTTCAAAAATTATATCTGGGGGTCTATTTTACATACTAGATAATAATATATGTTTATTATTTTGAAAAAAATAACTCAACGGTAATTTACTTGTGAACAATTTAAAAAAAAAAAATTTGAAACTTTTCAATTGTAGTCTTAAATATTTAGTTCAAAATGATTTTCTGGTAATGGTTTTTCACTATAAATAATAATAGGTTTTTATTTTTACGTATTAAAAATAATTTTAAAGTGGTTTACAAATAAATGAATTTTGAAAATTGAAAATTTATTAAGAATAATTAAACAGTTTAAAATATGTATGCACACGAAAAGTGTTTGCTATGATAACACGATGATGTATTTGTTTTTTCTGAGGAAAGCTTACTAAAGGGTAGATTACTAAAATCCTATTTTTGAAATCTTTGTCCTAACCTATAAGTCATTATATGGGAATGTTTTTGCAATTGTGTAACATTTATTTAACGTTATAGTTTAATATTTTAATGTGCATGTAGTATGAAATTATGTTATCATATGTTTCACTTTTTTTTCCTGCTTTACTATCAATCTGCGCTATCCAGATTGGATTAGAAAATAAGAAAGGTTGAATATTAGAGGAAGCTTTTCAAGGTTCACATGGTGGGAGAGTGGGAAAACCTTTAGGGAAAATAAACCTTCAATACACCCGACCGAGGTTCTAACCACAAACTCCCCGTAACCAGCAAAACAAACTAGACGAGCTTAACCTTAGTCCGCGCGGCCTCTGATAGCGAGGAAAATAAAAAATATCAAGAAGTAACTCTAGGCAATCAAATAGCTATAATAATTAGATATTTTTAAATGGCTAAATTTGATCGGGATGAATCTTTGAATACGGCTGCACGTAGATATTCTTGTTTGTGGGGGATATATATTCGTAGAGCGACAAAGACCGGTATAGTTTTCACACGCTCACTGATTGAAAATCAATAATGAATACCGTAGAGTTGAGTGTTTGGTGTTTATTTTTGTGTCAAGACCCAACAAACCACACTTCAAACACAGCACATGAATCTATTCGAGCAAAACCCACAGTTCCTCGACACGAGTGACTGGATAATTAGAGAGTAAGTCTGCCTTCGTCTTATACAAGCAAACGTTGCAAGAAATACACTTAAATTAATTATTTAGTAATAATAAAGAGAAGAAGGAATATAAAGGGAGAATCAACCTGTTTTTGTGTAAACTGTTTACTTAGCCTCAGGTTTTCAAATTTGATAGCTAAGTTAATTAAAGGGATGTATTTATTAAAAGGTAGAATAGATCCTTAAGATTGTAAAGTTCAAAATTTATTAAATAAAATAAATATATAATTTATTAAAAACCATTGTTATATTATTTAATGATTGGCTGAAAAAAATGAAGACAATAGGTGATGTTCAAAATATTTAAAGAATTTGTTAATGTAAATATTATGTTACTCTTTGAAAACTTATTTCCTCCATTTTTAAAATTTGAGTTTTATACATTGTTGTTTTTTAAGTCAAAATAAAGTTTGACAATATTGAAAAAAAATTAAAAGGTAAAAAGCTTAAATTAATAAATTAAATTATGTGGAATATAAAAAAATGGATTCAATATAATTAGTGGAGGGATTTTATATTATGTTAAATTTTCTAGAGAACTATGTGATGAAGATATAGGCGTAAATAGTAATTTCTAAGAGCTCGATTTTTTCTGTTTGACATTGTTTAAATGTACTGACTGATCACAAAGATATTTGAGCTCAAGACTTGACGATTATATTAATTATAGATTAATAAATTAACACTAATTATCTTACTTTAAAGGTGACCTGGTGGTCTAGGGGTAAGGTGTTTGACTTCTGTGCTGGAGGTCTAGGGTTCACTCCTCAGTCCTGGCACAGATTTATCTGATTGCCAAACCCTTCCTTCACCTCTGACAAGACGTTTATTAATCACAACTTGTGAATGTGTGAAATGTCAGGCCTCCACCGTGGTTCGGATTCCACGTTAAACTGTAGGTCCTCCATTTCATCTCCTAATTATCCTACCATTACACATTAGCGTAAGTGCTTATAACCCGAACCGGTTGTAAGACGTGGTGCTAATAATAATAATTATAATAATAATCTTACTTTAGAAGAATAAAATATTCTATTTTTACCACAAGTTACAAAGTGAACATATAAACAATCTCACGAGAGTTAATTTAGAATATAAATAAAAAATGAGATTGGTTCCACTTTATTGGGCACGTGGACTAAATGTCAAGCTCACCTGGTTTGCGATTTACGGAGAGGTCAGGTCTCGAATCACGGCCGGGTACACTTAAGATGGTTATTTTTCGGCGTAGTTTCCCACTATTCCTTTATTCAAATGTAGGTATATTTTATCTAAACTATATCTTCCTCCTATTTACCCCATGAATATAATTAAATTCGGACCATCCAGACAAGAACTTGGGGTCAGTTTCATAGACTTAAGACGCGACGAATAAAAAATAAATAAAAGGCCTAAAAGTTCAAACTCTTTGAATGAACTGGACCATGGACAAATAATTTAAGCACTAAATAAAAATAAATTGTGAAGTTTTAAGTATTCAATCTAAACATACTAATTATATCTAGTCCATGCATAAACTAAATAAATAATAATTATAAAATATACTATTTCCAGAGAAGTAGATCTTATTGTGTTATACATTAAGTTAGCTTTGTTTACAAAATACAGAATTATCTCTAAATAAGCACTAATTTCAACATTTACTGCCAGCGTTAGCTTTTATAAAATTACCCACCTCAAGGGCAACTGGCCTCACAACATACTGGGGTGTCGGTGACTGTGTGTACGGGGTTTGAATCACGGTCGGGTGTACTGAGTGTAGTTCTGAAATGGTTTTTCACTCTTCATACCCGCCAATGTGGGTACAATTTCTATAAATTTAACCTTCCTCATTCTTAACACATTATTATAATTATTAAATAGGCGTATAACTCGAACAGGTAGTGAGACAGGGTGCTAAAAAATTTAAGCTAATTGGTCTAAGAAAATAGAATGAAAAAAGGGAATGATTTTTTAAAATTATTATTATTATTCATACTCAGAGATGATGGGATCCGGTGACTTGAGAGAATAATCACTGAGCACCGTGAAAGGACTGAATCTAGACTTTTTGGATTGGTATCAAGCATAATGCTTAGCCTTCTGATCTTAGCCATCAAAACAGTAAATCCAAAACAGAAACTTTGGCTGGGTCAGAGAAATATATATAACATGGACGCTCTTTCCTTTTTCGTAAAACAAAATAACACGTATTATTTTGTTCTCACTTCTCTTTCTTGAGCTTGAAAGGCATCAATTTTCACTCTAATGACTGGCATGCACTTGTCGGAACACAGGATTAGGGCGGGATCAATCTCAGCATAGCAATCAAATGTACACTAGTATAAGATTCAACTGTATGTCCGTGGGCAGAAAATATGCTCTTATACTTTACGACCGTGAGAAAATATCACTATAGGGAAGAGTCCAAATACAGTCAAATCTCCCTTAAGGGGCCGGTCAACACTCATTCACTCATAAAAAAAAGGTAACTTATTACAAAATAAAAGATTGTGACAAAACCGTTCTATGGATTTGAATATTATCTAGAAGGAAGACTCTGTATAACTTTTACTAACCATACCAATTAAACTGTACAATGAAAACTATCACATTTTCAGTCTCGCACTCTTTTGCTTATAATGACTTCATTAAGTTAAATATTCAAAATTGAATTTTACTATATAAAGCCGAACTATTTTTACTTCAATTTCCTTAGATTATAATTTTTATTTAGTGTGCTATTACTTCTTTATATTATTTTTAAATGAATAACTACTTTTAACAAGATTAATATGGATATAAGAATTAATGCTGGAAAAAGAAGAACTCACAAGGCTAGATAATATTTTTCTCCTTGTTTTAGCTATTTATTTATAATTTATTAGTTTAATACGAAGCTTTAAAAGCTTATTTATAAAATTAAATTTTTTAATAGTTTGGTATCCATAGTATAACACTACTTGTAGGAATACCAGGAACTACTTGTACCGTTTAGCAATTTACAGGGGTCTTCCATTTACAGCGTTGCCACGATCGTTTTAGAAGTGACGAGCCAAACTATTTATTCCAATATTGTGAAGCTTTAAAATGATGTTCCCACTATTTTAAATCATAAATAGAAATCAATGTATTGGCCTGAGAGTGTTAGGTGTACAATTTAAGCATCGATATTTAAGGTGCTAGAATAGTTAAACAGAAATCCACAAACATCTGGTAATTTTTAAACGTTCCTGGGCTGTGATGTGTGTGTATGTATGCACGTGCACTCACGAGAGCTGAGTTATGAGACCAATGCACTTATTGTTCCTTTCCTCTCTCTTGACTTAGTTCAACCCCCACCCCTTTTGAAAGGTAGTAGGTATTGTAGATAAGGTTGAGGCCTAAAGTTGACAGTAGGAGCAGGAAAATAGTTATTGATTCAAAACCATTCTTAAAATGTATTTGTTGCGCGTGGTGGGCACATGATTGAATATTAATTTTTTAACTCATTAATTGAAAATGTGTTTATATTTTCTAAGCACCTCGTCTTACTAAATGTTCACCTTGAATAAATGGCTCATATTATTGTATTCAAAAACAAATAAGCGTAAAATCCGAACCCAAATATATGGATGAAAATTAGCTACTAATAGTAAATCTATATAATGTAATACATATCTATTTTTATTTTTAAACTATTTACTTTTGCTGTACTTAACATTATTTAGATTAATATTTATTAAAAATATTAGCCTTTTTACTTTCTCATAGGCTAAAGAAACTGTGCAAATCATGGAAATTCTCGGCCTCAAGTTTATGATGGTTCTAACGTTCTATGTGGTCCCAAACTTTAAAAAAAAAAGTGGATCTTACATATAATATATTTTTCCATTTGACTTATAAGACTTTTGAGACACAATAATAGGAAAACATACAAACGTTTTTACAAATTAAGCTAATGAAACTTAATCAATTTACAGATTCGAATTTTAGAGTAGTTAAACAAATACAAGCTTGAATTGTTAAGACGGTTTTATAGACAATCATAAATTATACATAGACCCCCTATTTTTAGATTTAAAAAAAATAACATATAATGTTATAAACACTACTCAGAAATAAAAACAAAATGTATAAATTACACAATAAGCCCTATGAAAATGTACTTACTAATATGAAAAGATATTTGGAATACACATTACATGGGCAGATATATATTTTTAAAGAAAAAAAATATTTTTGTGAAATAGTGTACTACATACACACTATATATTGTGTAAAATAAACCAATAAGAATGGCCAACATAAATAATTCAATATGAAATTATTTCTTTTAGCACTGTGTCTTACTACCCATTCGGGTTATTTCCTTATGTACTAATAATTACGCTCATGGTTTTAGGGTTTAGGAAGGTTATATTTATAGGAAGTTTGCCCGCATTTGCGAGGAGGTAGAGTGGGAAACCATTTTGAAAAAAACCTTTCAAAACACTCGACCGAAATACTAACCTCGATCTCCCCTTCATCGTCAGTCTAGTCTACTGCGAGAGAAGCGTGTTAGACCATGCGGCCACCGAAGTGGATGACATGAAATTAAATGTGTCTCTTTAAAGTTTTGATAGTTCTGGCAACACTGTGGGCTGACTGAGCTGCTGAAGACAAAGTATAACTCAATTGATTTATTCTGATATCGTAAGTTAGGGGCTGGCGCTGATGCGACTCTTCACTTCCAACGACCATTGACTAGGCAGGCCCTTAACGGCCACATTTTTATAGCGGACAAAATAACATAATAGCCGGCAAAATAACATAAGCTCTTACTGTGAGACAGCTTGTCAATAACGGATTTCCTCAGTAACGGACACGGACACCACTAAAGACGCGGATTTATGCATAAAATACGGACACAAATTGACACCAGTCCATATACAGTTGGATTTTCAGGAATGCCAATGTCCTGCATGAATTGTGAGCAGTCTCACCTTTACCCTATAATAAAAATGTATAAAATAGCTTACGTTGTGATGGATATAGTACTTCAAGGGCATACCTCCCACCCCTTCCAAGCTATCAGCATGGATTGTTGCAGCAGATAGTCTGTATTCAGGCATACATATATAATACAGAAGGCCAGCAGTTTGGATTTCATTTTTATTTTCGTATTGTTTTGTGTATTATACAATCTGTACAGTAAGCTACGTATGGTATTTATTCATTAGTCATGACTATCCTGAATTACTGCACACTGCAGGATAGTTAAATTGATGTAGTTAATATCCAGAGTATAAACTTATAGGTCCATATAAATTAAAATCTGTTCAAGCAGTAGGCTTTTTAATTTAATGAAATGATTTTTCCAAATAAGAGACTTCTTACTAACGGACATTTTATTTTTATCCTGGAAGGGGTCGGATATTGAGAGATTTTACTGAATTCAGTAAGATAGTCTGTAGTTATTATTTGTGAAAAGTAAATATGATTTTATACTGTACGGCCCTGAGAAGAGAAGAGGGAATACAAACAAGGGCTACTACCGAGTTGACCTACAACAATGGCACCAGAATGAAAGCAATACTTGGGTCACACATTTTGAGTGCGTCGTGCTGTCAGTGGAATAATCTGTAAACTTCTTGACTGCTATTGATGCCAGTTATTGGGTGGGGAGGGGAAGCCCATGAGCCAGAGGCCATTTATAATGGGTTCTCTGGAAATGAGATGTAGGAAGCCACAGTACCGCCAAACAGTTCTAAACCCCTCGTTTAAAGAGATACTTACAAATAAGATCTATACATTAAAGGTTGATATATTTGAGTTGTTGCAAATTTCAAACGCACTAACACTAACAGTCTGTATTTTTCAAAACTGTTTCTCTCACTGATGAGCTAGCGTGATGGTATACCCACAGCTTACTTACCCTATACTCTGAAATATAAGGAGTACAATAGAGGAAGTCCCATCTCGATCCGATGATTACTTTTTTAGTTTACTGTAAACAAACAGACAGACAATTGAAGGCACAAGGAGACTTATAGTTTTATTATATGTAGAGATAATCTAAAAATTAGTACGATAACACACATCCATATTATTCCTACGTCTTCAGATTGTGAGCTATTAAATTCTGGTTGTCTATACCATTATTATGTTTACTTATTTCCAGTATTTAACGCATAATTTCTGAACAGACTGATCATAAATCAGCAAATGACTTATAAATACTGTGACAATACACCCCCTTTTTTTAGAGGACAGTCCTTTAGTTCAATGCTTTGTACTCTAGATTGTTTTTCTTCTAAAATTGCCATTTTGTCATTTATTTTGTGAATTGAAATAGTGAATTGAATAATGGCGCACAGTACGCCGCTCATAGAAACATGAAACTGTTATTTCACCGCCACTCGGTACTATCCAGTCAATATTATATTTCCACTTTTTGACAACACTGGCAACATTGCTTGCTGTATCAAGTATCTTATGTTTTTAAAATATAATAATTGTTTAAAATGCTTAATTCACTCTGTTATCACTTTCAAGAACAGCGATAAAGCTAGTTGAAACAGTTTTATGGGTTCAAAGGGATTATGTTTCATTGTTAAACTTTGGCTAGGCATTTATTACATTTTACAATATTATGGATGATGGCAGGAATACTGTAAGATAAATAATTTAAAGCTTTTTAGTTTTAGTGAAATAAATAAACGCAACCAGTTTTTTTAAAATATGAAACAATTTCTGATTTGTCCTTTACTTTATCCAAAAAAATATTGTCACCATACTTGTGAACTAACTTAAATATGAAACATAAACAACACCCAGCCCCTCATCCAGTAATTTATCACTGTGAAAGGAGAAACTCCCATTTAACCAATGATGAATTATTCGACCGTGTCAGGATTTGAGCCAAAGTTCCTTAGCTAAGTAGGCAGACACGCTACCGAACTAAAGTGTCGGGCTAAATATTATACTACATTAGTTTACTCTATATTGTGTTTTAATTTGTAATGTATATGTTTAATATAATAACCCAGAAAGGTGGTACCATGGCATAACGTATCACTATCGTTTTAGATTGGATTGCCAGTGACGGAGAGATGGGGTTTGACCCCTGTTTAGGTGTTTTAATTGTGTGTTTTTCCTAAATGATTTCCCACTCTCCCTCTGTGAAAATTTGTGTACATTATATCTAAAATATACCTTCCTCATCCTTATCCCATTAGCGTGATTAATTTATGCGTATAACCTGAATGGTTATTATAATTTATCAGCACGCCTTACTACCTATTCAGGTTATACGCAGTGAACGGATACTAATGCACGGTGACAAATAAAAAGAGTATCCATGCTTAAAAAGTGACCAATAATGACTGCAAAATAATGTATTTGTTCCCACTTCGCTGACCACTTGGCCTAAGGCGTCATTTTTGAAATCGACTTGACTGCCTATGACGGGGAGATCGGAGTTTGAATAATCGGTCGGATCTACTGAGATTGGGTTTTCCTCAATGGTTTTCCAATCTCTCTCTCTCTCTCTCTCTTTTATCCACGCAACTGTGGGTACACATAATTTAAATTCAACCTTCTTTATCCCTAATAAATTAGTTTAATTAGTACGTACGCGTGTAACCCAAACTTGTAATTAAACGCTTTGCTAAAAATGTGTTTTAAAAATGTGTTGCATAAACCCTTCTTCGTATCAGAACCTTACCATAGCTGCTAGCTGGTGATGGACATGCCATAAATACGTCTTTTTTTTTTTATAGGCCGGGAAGACTGATTACTGTGTGTCTCTCTCTAACAGTCAAGCCACTGCACAACAGCTGTCAATCACCGCAGCTTGATACACTTTTATTGACATCTGGCATGATAATGGTCGATTATGTAACCACACACATCCTGTGTCGTTGAAAGGATCCATTTCAAAAGTGAAAGTTTTATTTCAATCTCTTTGACTTTAGTGTGAAATGATTTAGTCTCTTGACCCCATTAGGATGGTTCTCATTTATGTTAATATACCTTCAATTTGATTTATAATTTTTAGTTTATTCCTTTAATTTTGTGTGCACGTCTCCTATTTACTCGTTCGGGCTATTCACATATTTACAATAATAGGGTGTATATGAAAAAGGTAAGTACACCACTTATCCCTATCTTGAGCTAGTTCTATCCAGAACACCTCATTACACCTTATCTCTATCTTGAGATAGCTCTATCCAGTCCACCTTATTACACCCTATCTCTATCTTGAACTAGTTGTATCCAGTCCACCTCGTTACACCCCATCTCTTTCAGGTCCATTCTAATTTTATCCTCCCATATACGTCTAGGTTTTCCCAATGATTTCTTCCCATTGGGTTTGCCAGTCAATATCTTGAGCACAGTTCTAGTTTCTTCCATTCGCACTGCATGTCCTGCCCACCGCAATCCTTCAGGAAGAAGTCTTTCTACAGATTTTTATCATTGAAGAAAAATAAGTTGAACTATGCTAGTATATATACATATAGTTGGGCGGAAAGTCACTATCTGATTTTAAACGGCTATAATTTTACTAATAATGGATAGATTTTTACAACGTAAGAAGTGTTTTGTTCACACCTCAATGGGAATCTTTGTGGCATACTAAATTTCCTCATAGGCACCGACATTGTTAACCAGGCGCTGTAAGCATCACGGTATGTCATCATTGAAGGAAATACTGGGGAACATTTCCTAACACAGCATTGATACGTTCCTCTAATTTTTCCTAGAGTGCGTGGCTTTGTTCGGTAGAACTCGTCTCTAGCCTAAACCCACAAAAATAAATCACATGGAGTGAGGTCAAGACTTCTGGCAGGCCATTCATGTATTCCCCGTCATCCCAACCAAGGCCCAGGAAGGAATTCGTCCGGCCAGCCTTGTACAATAAGGGTGAAACGGGGTGGGACGCCATACTGCTGGCTGTAAAATAACATCATGAGAATTGTCCCATTGGGAGACCACTAGTCACACATCTGGACGCACAATGTTCAGGTACCGGTCACCGTTCATGGTGCCTTGCAAGAGGGCGGGACCAATGACACAACCTGAGGTCATGCTGCACCACTTCGTCACCTTTGGTCGATTTTGTATATTCTCAATGGTTTTGTATGGGTCACGATCTACCCAATAGTGTAAGTTGGGTCGATTCAAGAAGCCACAGGCATGTAAAACTGCCTACTCACTCTAAATCATTGCTTCTCAAACTTCTTTTAGATTGTACCCCTTGGCCATGACTGGCGGTCTAAGGGTAAGGTGTCTAGACTCTTATTGAGGATCATTATGGTCAGTTAAAAAAACATAATTTTACTCTAAAAAGTCTGTAGAAAAGTTTTTATATATTTTCTTCCCAAATTCGTTCAAAAAAAAAGAATAAAATTAAACCTAAACACAATATTTTAAAATCAATATTTTTAGATGTAATTATGGAGTTTATTTATGTTTTTCAGTGAGAGAGGTGTGACTGCATAGCTTGGCACAACCTTTTGATGTCTGGTTCTCTAGTTGAAACTTTCAAGCGGAGCTCTGGCTCCAAATGTAGTCTATTGCGGTATTTATTTTGAGGTACAGCATGAATAAAAAAAACACTCACACAGAGATGTGTTGTTGAGAAAGGCATCGTAGAGTGCTAATGTTGAAGGTGTCTAATAGAGAGTTGAAAACTCTTAGAAATCAGCCGAGAGGGGTGGAAATAAGCAGATGCCAAGAATTAGGTTTTTACATAAGTCCCTTGTAATTATGCCAATTTCCCCTTTAGAGCTGCTCGCGTACTCCCTGAAAGGCGCCCGATTACCCCTGGGGGTACGTGTACCCCGGTTTGAGGACTGCTGCTCTAAATAACGTTACAAAAAATATCCGTCCATTCAGTGTGCCACAAAAGCATAGATTCTCCCTATTCCATGCTCCTATCGCAGTACTCCACAGATAATTCCTCTACGTAATGAAGTTTAGATCTTTATTCAACACTGTACGTACCGTGTATCTGGAGAGTCCACTCTCACGAGAGGCCTGACGTGTTGATCTACCAGGTCTGTCGCAACATTCTCCGGGGGCCACTTCTTCTTGCATCTGCAACCAACCCGTTTGTCATCCATTTTTTGTGGCAATTTCGACTCGTGCTATGGATGAAGTATAGCATGTTGACCGTGAACACCTCGCCACCATCGCTGCACAAGGACGACAGTTTTACACACTTCAAAACGTGAAGCTATCTTGGTGCGATCCTCCAAAGACAGTTGGTCCACCAGTTTTCTCCCTCATCCACGGTATATGACGTGCTATTAGAACTTTTCTCAAGGATCTTAGAACATTGGAAAATAACATTCTTGCAAATCGGTCAATAATTAAGTAATTTCAAATCAGTTAGTGACTTCCCCCTCATCCTTTATGTATATATATATATATATATATAAAATTATATATGCATATATATGTAATTTTATATATGCGTATATATGTAATTTTATATATGCATACATAAGCTTATATATGAATATATAGTTATATTTGCTATATGTGTCTATATGTACGTATATGCTTATATTCATGTATTTTTGTGTATATAAAAGAGAGAGGAAAAACACTTTGAGTATGGTGTTTGTGGTAATATATATTGTATTATAGCGAAATGTAGTATGACGCGGTGCTAATAATAATATAGCGTACTTGTAGATAGCGAGATGAAGCTCTAGATGTACATTTAATAATTGGTGGGGAAAAAATGTATTATAGTATAGAGTAGCTTCACTGATACAATACAATTGTATTCATTAGATATGCTATTGACCGTCACGAATTCCTACTAATGAATGAATTTATCAAGATCGCAACTTAGTTGATATATATATATATATATATACATACATATATATATATATATATATATATACAATGAAGTTGTCTTTTTCCTATTATAAAGGAAGAAAGTCCTAGTGAATCTCTTCAGCTATATTTTATTTATCATAACCGAACCCTTTGCTACCTTTATAGCACTATCTCTGCTTTGGGGGTATCCTTAGAACAAAACTTATTCTGAACGTGTTTGGTGCTCATAAAGTTAATTAATAGCCTCTCTCACAAAACGTTTACCACCGAACTTAGGTATAAAATAAAGCTAGAACCAGACGACACATCTTGTTTGGGTTTATCTATAAAAAAAAAGAAGTATTAAGATCATGGAAGTAGTATTACCATATTTCTAAAAATACAACAAAATTTGAAAACAATTGCTTTAAAATACATATAAATTATTTTGAAATAAAAACACTATTAAATTGAAACCTATTTTGCTATTGTCAAGTAAATAATGAAAAAAAACCACTTTATATGTTTTCTGGTTTGAGCGTATTCATGTATCTCATTCCCGGTTAATTGTCTATGATATGGGTTCTAAAAAAATACTAGCTATACCTATGAACATTGGTATGTGTCCACGCTTTGTGTAAAACCTCAATCGTTACGATTTTAATGTCAATGATTACGACCCGTGCATGCCCCACGATTGGGCAGCAATTGAAACGTTACGCACGTCCCAGGGTTGGGCGGCAATTAAAAGGTTACGATTTTTATGATGATGATGATGATGATGATGATGTTGACCTGGGCATACCCCATGGTTGGGCAGCAATTGATACGTTACGATTTATGATTGCCCATCGGTTGGTGATAGTTATGATGATATGAATGTTCTACGCAGTGATGATTTGTAAGTTCGTGGTGGTTTTTAAGTGCGTAGTTTCTAGCACTTACTTTAGTGATAGTAACTTGAAAATATTCGCACACTTATTGAGGGTTTCAATTATATTAATAAAAAACAAACATAATTGATTTTAATACTTGTATACTATTAATAAATTGTGTTCACACGCTTAAGAGTATAACTTGAACATTAGGTCGACATGGATCTTGCTTGTGTGACTAAAGTACGTGGACTTCTCTTACGCAGTTTCTTTTACAGCCCTTATATACGGCTGCCGCCTTCCTATGCTGTTAGAAGTAAAACCTAGTCATGTTGGCAAGGTTGTTTTTTTTAGGCATAGAACCAAACTGAATCTTTTTCTGCGTATAATGTAATCGTTGAAATTTTTAACTTTACTTTTTTGAAAACACTTTATAGGTTTAAAACACGTTAAGATACATAATACTTGATCAAAATGATATTATTGATAAAAATATAATTCGAATTTAGAATTTAGTATTGAAAATATAACGATTCACTTTTGCCTAGTCATTTATGGATAAAGCATAAAAGGTTGATTTATTTACTGTTCTTTAGTTTAAGAGATACAAATTATACTTTATCAATATTTTCAGATAAATAAGTTGGGCCCAAAACAGTATTATAACAATTTATTTAAAATAAAATTGCCTTGAAACATGATAAAAATACTTAAATAATCATATATCTTAAAAAACTAATGGAAAATTATCCCCCATCACATTTTGAGCTTTGCTTCTTTTGATGCTCATATAACTATAAAGAATATATATATAACTAATTTTAAATACCTAAATTTAACGTAACCTCACTAAAATTGATTATATTTATATTACTTTTTGGCTTGAAGAAAGATGCACAATGTAGAATTATTATTATTATTATGGTTTGTTTCTTTTGGTAGATTTCACTAGATAGCTTTCCTTTCTTATTAGTGAGCAAAGAAAGTAAAGAGTGCTATTAATAATGAATGCAGTTAATATCCAATTTTTGATAAGCTGAGCCTAAATGCTTTATAGGAAGTTACTACACCTACTACGTATTTTGTATCAAATTAAATCTCATTCAAAGTGTTAGATTCTGTTTAATAATGGTAATTTCTATTTAGTTCATCCAGCCACACATCCTTCTATTTACCCAAACAAAATACAACCCATTACAGCATTATCTATGCACCACCAGATAAATATTCCAATGTATACATTGGACTTTAACAAATAATTCTCAACGAGTAAACGGATCGCAGCAAATAATTGCTTTTGCATACACTCATAAAAAATGCAAACATAAAAAATGTCGAACAAAAGCAAAATTAAAAAGGATATGAAATAGAGTCCCACCCCAGTAACCAACAAAGATAAATATGAATAAAATATCTTTATTTTCATTAGTTACCTACTTACTCTTTGGCATCAGGAAAGTACGCCACCTATCCCTCTCTTTGAGTCCACCTCTTTACATCCTATCCATATCCTGAGCTAGTTCTATCCAGTCCAAATCATAACACCTTATCCATATCTTGAGCTTGTTCTATCCAGTCCAACTCATGACACCCTATCCATATCGTTAGCTAGTTCTATTCAGTCCAAAGTAAGAGACCACGTTTCACAACCATAAAGAACCGGTAAAACTATTGTTTTGAATTTTCTGAGTTTTATATTCCTTGGCAGCAGGCGATATGATAACATCTTGCTGACCTGCTTCGCTGGCCTCATGGTCTAGGGCGTCACTCTCGGGTTAGACTATGGTGCCGACAACGGGGAAATCGATGTTTAAATCCCAATCGGGTGTGCTGTGGGTGGTTTTCCAAAATTGTTTTCCACTCACTCACTCTCTCTCTCTCTCTCTCTCTCTCTCTTTCGCTCTCTCTCTCTCTCTCTCTCCCACCCACGTAAATGCACGTACATTTCACCCAAATTCAACTTTCCTCCTCACTAACTCATTAGTGTCATTAGAACATATTTGTACAGCCTAAATAGGTAGTAAGACGCAGTGTTAAAAAAAATTTACTAATCGAGTAATAATATACACTACCCGAATAAATTATTTTCTTACTTTCACGCTAATATCGTTATTGCTAGTGAAAATTGTTCCTAAACATTGTCAAATAATGTGTCGTTCACAGTAATCACTAAATTATTGTCCTCAATCTGTGCTCTTTGTATGAACATACACGTATTATTTTCCTCGTTCACTTCTAAAACTATTTCCTTACTAGCCACTAATAACATTTCTGAATTGATTGCAACAACTTCCTTTCTATGACTTTGCAAATATAGATCATATGCGTAGCCTAATAGCTGCATTTTACCGTTTAATTTTAGGTACGTTCCAAAAACTTAGCTATAGTTTAAATATCTATTCTCAATTTCTTCTTTTAATGATATAAATATAACTTTTTGTTCTCATTTATTCACTAACTATATCAACACAACCTATATACTCGTATTTAGTTCATTTCTTTCTCATAGTTTGAGAAAACACACGAATTGGTATGGCTCAAAATCTAAGATTCAGCTGGTAATCTTAGTGTTATTGCATCATATGTGTAGGTGGAATATCAAATTAGATTATATTCTCATGTCTCTAAGATAATTTTGAAGTAATACTCTTTTATTCTACTCTTTACTAATATTTTTTTACAGCACCTCTAATTTTTCAAGACATTCTTTGCTTTCGAAATATTTAAAGACTGGTAGGGAAAGTGTACTGACACCATGTGTTATTTATTTGAGAAAATGATATTTGACGTGGAGGGTACTTTACTTATCAACGTTTTGGTTATGAACATAATTATGATGTATTCATAAAAACTTATCTTGTATTTAATAAATGGTCTTCAGTATTACAGTTTGTAGTATAGGACTGGATTTTAAAATTAAAACAAACTTTTTTATAACAGCCTGTTGTAGATATATACTTAATAGCCCATTGTTGCCCATCGTTTCATGCGAACCACGTTGATTATGCACAACAAGATTTGAAAGAAGTCCGAAATTGTTTTAGACCATACTTTCCTCCACGTGTCCAAACAAATAATGTGTCATCGTTGACAAATTATAGCCGCTCTTGAAACTGATTATTAATAACGAATTGAATAAAGATTTTATATTTAAATAAAAATAAAATCGTCTCTAGCTACAAGTATTTCTCCGATACAAAATAGCTATCTACTAAATATTATATTGTTCCTAGTACATAAGGAGGTTACAGACTCTTCCCCCAGAACAGAAATCAGATAGGATGTAATTAGTATTAACTTAAAAGTATCTCATTTTCTGATTTCTGACGTTATTTCATAGGTTCAGTGAATCTGCGCAGAAGTGTGGCGTGACCTCTTCAGCCAATCCCAAGGAAACACCCTGGTGAGTTTGGCAGGGATCTGAACTGATCTGATTGGCTGTGGGCTGTCCTACTAAGCTGTGAATAGCGTGATGGTGGATCGCTCCCGGGACGCTAACGTGCACGGGGCCGAATTAAGGTGTTTTTAGTCCCTAGACACATTACTTACCACATTACCCTTTCTTTGATCTAGCCTGATTCCCCATTTTCCATATCCCGGTCCGGAAATAGGTGCACGAAGACTCGTGACTTTCCATTCCTTCCTATGTAACAATTATTTGCTGGGTGTAGGGTTTTGGATTCAAATGGAAGCCACGTATTAATAGATTTCCAAGCGAATAAATTATTTGTTATAATATCACCTGTATTTGTCAGTAGCAATAAATTAATTAAATTGCTCATCATACAGAAAGTAAAAAAACTTACCTGATAAAGTTAAAAATATTTTGTTTAATTGTTCGAATCAGTTTATAAACATTTTATACAAAACATATAAAACATTAATATTTTCATTGTTAATAAAACTTGTATTGCAAGTTATTTGCATAAATAATTTTCAGATCAATTCTAAATTAATTTTATTTATAAATGGTATGGTATCAATTAAACATTTTTTGGGACTATGGAAGTAATTATTTATTTCCCTTGTCCATCATTCACGACAGATACTAGTTTTGTCTGCTAGTTTTTGAATGTAACGAATCGGTCCTTGGCATTCATTTTTATATGCAAAAGTGAGAAATTCATATCAGTTTCCAGTTAGCTATTTTCTCTGTTTTTTTTGTTTTTTTATCATTTCGAAAAGGGGAAACGTCAATCCCAAACTAACCAGAGCAAAATGTCACAAAAAACCTGTGTTTTCCTTTTATTTCATAAATAACGTTTTGCACTGCATGGTAGTATTATTAAATACTTACTTTTATGTTAAGTTTCCAAATATGACTACTTTGCCCTGTTGGGCGTTAAGATATTAATATTTTATCAACCCCCTACTAATATATTCATATTTCCACATGGGTTTCTAAACTTTGGTGATGGTTATAATTTGCAAGCTGCATCACGTGGAAGTTTATCACTGCATGCTCGGGTATTAAGTGATTGGTAATGGTACTCTGTGTAATCGAGGTGCACCTAATTTTGGGACAACTGCACTTATTTGTACCATGTTGGATATAATTGTTCTCTTGATACTATTGAAACTTCATTATATTGTGGTTTAGTTATTATAAAATACTCTAATTTTATTACATGTTTCTAAAATATTCTATACGATATTAAAAAACCCATACATTAAAATGTTACATACAAAAAAAACAATGCTATGTATCTTAGGCTTTCATCACGTGTAAGGCGCAATATCTATTTTTATGTGTGTTAGAAAAATGTAGTGAGACATAATGCTTTCGTTGCTTTTTGGGAACTGCTAGATTCATTGTGATTACTGACGCAAATACTAGTTAACGAGCTTACTGTTTTGGCAGCACTTCTATAGGCCATTAGTATGTATTAGAAATTAGAAATTTTGCCGATTTCGAGAGTAGACTAACCGAATTTGGTACCTTGGTTTAACTGGTTTCAAATTATCTACTGTCAGAAACTATAACCCCCCATGCTCCTCCTCCCTCAAATAAAAATATAGAAACCGACTTGAAAAATATATCCAAATAAAAACGCGAAACTGTGCGTCTGATTACGAGAGTCCAATGCTTGGAACCTGATAGTATTGTTCCTATTGGAACTTCAGTAATTCCTAAGATATAATTATTTGATATTCTTCTATTAATTAGCTCAATTTTGATGTATCAAATTTATTTGCTTTTAACCATTATAATTATATAAAACAACAATTATTTTTGTAGCGGGTCTATGACTCGATTTGGTCAAACTTAACAATGTTACAACAAACACGTCATTTAAAATAAAAATTTATTTAGTTATAACTATTCCAAAAATAAATTTTTCATATTATATATGCATATTTTTTAATTGTGAAGTAAACGAGCTCTATATAATTTGGGTTACTATAATTAATTTTAAATATTACTAACCACGGTGCCTAAATTGGTCATTTCTGACATAATTTGTTCATTATAAGTCTTATTTGGCTCTTTGAAAATCAATAAGAAGTAGGCTACGTCATTTTAAATTATCTTTAGGAATTTATTATTTTATTACCGATTCCTCAAAAAAAGTGTTTAATTTTTAAACGTATTCATTAATATTTATAACGTGGCTATTTTTTATCATTAATTTCTTTGTGATAGTTGTTTTGGTGAAAAAAGTTTTAAGGAACATCAGAAGAAACTGTACTCTCGCACTGAAGTCCTCATGTCATGATTGAAAACCTTAACTACTGTGTGAAATATAACAAAAAAATGAATGCGATTCTAAAACAAGACAAGCTCCTTGTATGGCCATATAGAACGATATAATCTGAAATTATTTGAGATGCAACAATGACATATTAATTTAATCGTAAATACTACATTAAAGGTTAATGTTTCGATATGTTTAGACTTAATAGCTTCATGCATATTACTTGACCATTTAGGACCTCTTGAATATTGTAGACTTTGTAGTTTTTGTACGAATTCTTGTAGAGTTTCAGTACATACCGCAAACGAAAACGAAATTCTCTTGGGACCCAATGTTGGGATACGCTATCGACCATCGCCTATAGCTGACAACGCTTGACAAACCAAACTTAGTACAAATATTTGGAAGTTTTTAAAAGTATTAAAACTTAAGCGTAACAGGATTTAAGTATACACATCTTTAATTCCTTTATTGTGTTTATAGAAATCATAGAAAAAACCTATAGGAACGTAAAATTGTAACGGTTCTAGTAATATTTCTGTACATTATATGGGTAATTCGGTGGATGTCAGCTATGCACTATGTCCTTAGCTATTTATATCAAAGGTTGATCTTGTAACTAACTATTCCTTTCATTGCTATACTATATGTGTTTTAATTAAAATCATTTAAACAAATAGGTGCTTTTAGTTTTTATATGTTGTAGTAATTAATATTTTAATCGATAAATTTGAAACGAATGTGCAGCAAGCTTAACAGGGGGCTTGTCTCCATGACTGAATCAGCCCTTCATAATCTGAGGAAGCCGGAATCATCGAGGTGCAAATCACTTCAATTCAACTGGACTTATATCGAAAGCTTTATGTAACCAGTAACATGATTGATACTTGGGCTTAGTTTTTATATATAATTAATTTTCATTGAGAGTAGCTATTCCTTCTTATTGTTAGCAGTAGTGAAGTAGATTTAAAATAGAACTCTCAATAGACTATTTTAAATTCTATGTATTTATGACACTTAGATTCTTTTGCACGTTTAGTCATTAGAGCGCTTTTCTATAGAGTAGCTAATTTACTTAACATTTTAGCCATGTATGTTTTCCCTCATATGTGTTATTCCCTATATGAACCAAGGGAGATGAAAAAATTGTTTTATAGGCTTAGTTTAATTTGATAAGATATTAATAATATATTATTTCCCACTAAAGTGAAACCATTTTAAGATATTAACGTTTTGGTATTTCTCCAGTGAGAATACTGTTTGGATCTACACTTTTATAGAAACTCTTAAATATAATTTGACTAGCCTTTCATTGAGAATCTATAATTGTTTCTTATATTTTATTGGCATATAGTTATTAAAGCTTGAACCTAATATAGAAAGGGTGAGAGAATTTTATCTGAAGAACTTCTACATTTGCCATAAGAAACCCCCTTAAGGGTATTTCTTTAGGGGAGAGAAATTAGTCAACCTAAGAACAAGCGAGGAAAATAACTAATTTCTGGTATTTTAGTGGTGCATATAGGGCTATTAAAAATGTTATTTTCTCTATAGCTACCGATTGACCACCGCTCAGTTGCAGCAAGACACACTCTACACGTCACTAGACCAAAAGCTCCAGATCAGAGCTAAATATCATCTTTAGTTGGTCAGCTAAACACCAATACTTAATATTAATAAATATCTGGCACGTTTGTAGAAGAAGTGGAGGAATTTACTACCATAAATAAAGTTCATTTCTTCTTCCTTAATTTGTACATTTTTGAAGATCTAGCCAATGCTACTTGCAAGTCCTTAACTATCGATTGGTAAGGTCGTTATTAATATATCACTATCTTAGAGATAAAAACTGTTCTTAGTGATATGTTTATACTAATATGAAAGGCGTAGTGTGGCTGCTTTAATTTTGAACTGTGGGGAATTCACCAAGGGCGTAGAAACTTAGGGTATTCGGGAGGTACCAGAAACCCCTAGGGAAGCCATTAGATTTCTACGCCTTTGGTACTCACTTCCCAAAGGAAACAGGTTCTCAAATTATTTATATAAAACGTTTAAAATGCAGTCTAAATCATGTTAGCAAGGCTACACTTTTAGAAGCTTCCTCATAATACAAGGATAATATTTTGATATATGCTTGACCCTCTTCAATATTGAAATAATAATCGTCAATATTAAAGAAAAATGTACATATAGGTCACAATGAGAGTAAAACTTAATTATTTTAAGAACTAAGAATTTTTTCTTAAAAATAGGAATACTTTTTTATCTCTTTGATTTATTTGTTTTTTCTTAGTGCTGCGTCTTACTATCCGTTAGGGCTATACGAAAATGTACTAATTACACTAGTTTTCTTGGAATAATGAACGTTGAATTAAGAATAAGTGTGCCCAAAGTTGCGTGAAGAGTGAATGAAAAGCTAAACAAAAAAACACCACTCTCCGTAAGCCCTGTTTCTCTCTTGATATGTCTATGCGTAATCTCTGTGTCCCCTTCCTTCACCCCTATCCGTGTTTATTTATCTTTTGTATTTCTGAACAGACTGATTATCTAAGTGCTTGACTTATAAGCTAAATTTAATCTAGAACAGACACAACACTCAGCCCCCAACCGCTAATTTATCACTGTGGGAAGGTAAACCCACATTAAACCATTGATTAATTTTTTTTTCGGTGACCTGGCGGTCTAGGGGTAAGGTGTCAGACTTCTATGCTGGCGGCCGGGGTTTGATCCTTGGTCCCGTCAAAGATTTATCTGATTACCAAACCCTTCCTTCACCTCTGACAAGACATCTTGTGAATGTGGGGAATGCCAGGCCTCCACCGTGGTTCGGATTCCACGTTAAACTGTAGGTCCTCCATTTCATCTCACAATCACCCTACCATTACACATTAGCGTAAGTGCGCATAACCCGAACGGGTAGTAAGACCCGATGCTAATAATAATAATAATAACTAATTTTTCAGGTATTCATGAATTGAACCTAGGACCCTTAGCTTTATTAAGACACGCAAAAGACTGAGATAAGGCTGTGGACCCCTCCTTATCGTGTTTGAACTAATTGATTTCCTCATCAATCCTACCAAGCAACTATCTTACTCTGAGACTTCTTTTCATGATCTTGGCCGTCCAAAGTTTAAAAAATGACCCATTTGATAGTTTGACTTCAAAAATTAGCGTTGAGCGTTTAGCTTGCGCATTATCTCACTTAATATTCCCTTTTGGTCTTCGTCTACATTTTTTAGTTTGAGCTTGTCTAAATTAAATTTAGGGGACAACTCTAGAATTCCACAAGATGGTTTTTCACACAAACGAATAGATCCAACTACTTATAAGAACACCATCTTCCCCTTCCCCTATCAGTTGACACGTGGACTAAACGTCAAGCTCATCACATTTTGTTTGCCAATGATTTGGAGGTAATTTTATTTAAAACAAAAATATTTGATATATTTAAACTGTACTTTCTGAACCGACTAGATATTATATAAGCACACAACTTATGAAAAAATTAATTCTAGAAAAACATTTTGGTGGTGGCTGCAAGGTCTAAGGCACCACTTTCACAGTAGACTAGACCGCCGATAACGCGGAGGCTCAAATCTCGTTCCGGTGTACTGAGGGTGGTTTTTCAAAAACGGGTTTCAACTAACCATCCACGCAAATACTGATACACTTTCTATACATTTAACCTTCCTCATCCATAAATAAATAGCGTAATTAGTACATTAGCATTTAATCTGAACGAGTAATAAGAAGCGGTAGTATAATATTTTACTTAGGAAATACACAACACCCAGTCTCCTTGACATTAATTCATCAGTGTGAAAGGGGACCTAACAATTTCACTAATGATAGATGTATTACCATGCCAGGAATTAAACTCGGAACCCT
This sequence comes from Timema douglasi, assembly GCA_901482245.1. Lineage (NCBI taxonomy): Eukaryota > Metazoa > Arthropoda > Insecta > Phasmatodea > Timematidae > Timema > Timema douglasi. The sequence goes on along the minus strand of CABEEJ010001003.1, from coordinate 164,933 downwards.
TAGTTCATTAGGTATTCGCGATACCGACTGAGCAAAGGGGACAGACGAGAGCTTAAGGTTCTAATCCTAGCCAAGTGTACTGAAGGTGGCGTGTCCTTAATGGTTTTCTATTCTCCCTCCACGCAACTATGGATATATTTATCTAAATATTACCTTCCTCAACTCTACAACATCCGACAACTTAGCTCATTGGATAGAATGTCTGACTACCAAGCTAAGGGTCGTGGGTTCGATTCCCAGCATGACCGAAATATTTAACATGACTGAAATATGTCTTTACCCTTTCACATTGTTAAATTAATGGCTGGAGACTTGATGTTGTGCCTCTTCTAGTCTTAAGATAGATTATAAGGCATTTGAATCTACGACAAACCTAGTGGAAAATATATGGCTTGAATAAATAAAATCTCTACCCTACTATGGTTATTACATGTGGATAACCGGCCGGTTAGTGATACGCGGGATTAAATATAAAAATAATGTACACATCGTTCTTTTTTAATTCGACTTAGAGAATCATAACGGACACTGATGTATACTTTCACGTGTATACATAAATGAAAAAAGCAGACCATATTGAACATATTGTTTTATTTCTAGTTGCCTTTAGGTTTTATAGATATTACGTGTATTGCAGTAATCCCTCGCTAATCCTATTATAGTTATACCGGATGTCGGATAATCCGGATTAAATAGGAAAAATGAACAATTCTCTTCACAGTTTAGTACTTTAAAATACAAACGATATTTAAAATTGCAGATTAGCAGCAGATGTCTCTTCAGACAAAACTGGACAGTTTCTTCTTGGCTGCATTATTAATTTCAAAAACAAGTAACCCACAGCTAATGAGTTTCTATAGTCTTTTTATAGCTATAAATAAAGACTACAATGATATTTGTTATTTTGTTTCCATCAGCACTGTCTTTAGGCCTATCATTAAATTTTCCATTTATTTGTGTTCTAAGTTTTTGGTTTTATATAGTTCTCTTTTGCTTTAGTAGTTCTTATTCTCACCCTATCCGGAGGATCGCTTTCCCCGATTAATCAAAATTAGCAAGGATTTACTGAAACCGACTAGTTAACGTCTAGGAATATAGAGAATTGTGCATAATTGTTTGAATATAATCTATTACTATGATATTTATTCTGTACATTCGTATTAAAATGAAAATGTTCTGAATAATATATATACTAAACTTAACGTAAAACGTAAGTATATAATAAATGGCTTAGACCTAGTTCCAAATGCAACCTATAATTTATATCGATTTAATGGTGGTTACAATAATTGGAAGATTAGTTATTCTACTCTCGTGATGCAGAGCTAGTCGGACAATATGGCCACACCCAAGATAACTTTATATTGCCCGTGTACTTTCTTTCATTTTGTAGGAATACCCTTTGATCTAAAGTAAGACATACACATTTCATTCATCAGCGAGAAGAAACTTTTTTGGTACGTGCACTATAATTGGAAAACTAAACTTATCTTTTAGATACATTAGAATTAAGTTAATGAAATACATAACAGCAACGATTACATAATAAGAGCATTTGAGCCAACTATTTCCCTCTGGTCTTTTTATTTTTATTACGTATCAATATCGAATCAAGTTATGATACCAATTATTTTTAGAATATTAATTAGAAAGATTTTTTTATAATGCAAACTAAATTACATAATAATGTTCATATTTGATTTGGTAAGAAGTAATAAATGACAAGATAATACATTTTTATTTTTATTCCTTTCTCCTTATTTGATAATAGCTTAGTCTTCTATGACGACATGTGTCAGTGTTATTATAGATGTTACACCATAAATAGACCTTATTTATGATAAATATGAAGTTCTCTTAAATAAATATTATAATAAAGTTTGTGAATATTTTGAGGTCATATAATATGTAAAAACTTTGTGTGTGCCTATCTTACAATATCTTCAGGTCTTATTATCTATAATAGATAATAAATTCTGTAAAATACATAGATATTATAAAAATGTTTGTGGAAATTTTGACGTCTTATTATGTAAAAGCCTTTTATGGGCCCACAGAAAGTTTTTACATAAAAGACTTCAAAATTTGTACAAACTTTCTTAAAATATGTATTAAAGAAAATATCATCTATATTATAAATAGGGCATGGAGATAGTGTAACATCTATAATAACACCGAGACCGTCATAGAAGACTAAGCTACTAACAAATAAGGAGAAGGGAATAAAAATAAAGATGATATAATTTTGTCGTTAAGCTACATAATTTGGAATAGCTTTTTTTTATAGATAGATTATAGTTTAACTGACACTATCAATGTACTGTATTATTTAAAGTTATGAAAATAGTGAAAAGTTAAGTTCTCACAAGGGTTTAATTAGTACCGTCTCTTACTATCAAACCAGGCTATCCCTAATTTTTTTACTGCCCGATTGGTTTATAAATAGGTATGACAACAGATGGTTTCCATGTAGGAGGAAAAGTTTCATTTGATAGGTTAATGTTAAAGATATAGGCTAACAAAGGGCTGAAATTTCTGGCACAGCCTTTAACAATAAGACTTGGAATTTCATCTGACCCAGCACATCTAGAAGAACTCAATTTTGTATAGCATTAGCAGCATCCAAGGGTGTAATGTGGCATGGTGTCAAGGGCGCACTAGTTTCAATAACGAGGCAGGGTAAGACATAAAAGGCTGGATTATAAACGGATTGAAAGTAGGTCCCAAACTCATTAGCAATTAATAAAGGATCCGCTATAATCTTGCCACTAATTTCTAGGTTATACTGGGAAACTTTATTCACACGATTATTTTTAGCAAATTCCCAAAATTCTTTGGGTTTGCATTTAATACTATTTCCTATTGAGTTCATCCAATTGGCTCTGTCTATAATCAAAGTAGTTTTAACTAATTTACAAAAGTGAGAAAAATGTGAATAGAATACACCATTATTAGTTAGTTTAAACTTTTTGAAAATAAAAAAATTTCCTAATATAGTAGTTAAGAGTATAAAAAACCAATTCGGATATTTGGATGAATTAAGAATAGTAATTTGAGGAATATGCGTTTTTATTTTCCTTTGAACTAAATTGGTAAAATCATCTACAGCCAAATTAACATCCGTAGGAAAATAAACACAAGACCAATCGGCAGTGGCCAGGTCATTGTAAAGATTAAGGTAATCACCACGTACAGTACATAGTCAATATACTCGTATGTAGTGGGGGTGTCATTAATTTTAGTATCAATAGATACATCAAGTGAAATCAATAAGGGGGGATGAGCTAAATCAATATTGACTAGTGATTGAGTTACTAAGGGGTGGTGAAAATTAGCAAAAAAACAAGGTCAAGGAGGTTAGTGTCATTATCAGCTTCGTTAAGTTGTTCTGATCCTAATATGTTAGTCGAAGCAAGAAGTTGAGTAGCTCTTAATTTAATGTAGAAATGCTAAATGCTCTGAGAATGATGATATTTCCAATCAATTATGGGGCAGTTAAAATCACCGAGTAGTATTATTCGATAGGGGTAGCTAGCCAAAACACCTTCAAAAAATGTAAAGTAGTTCTTAAATGCTTCGACTGTTATTTGGGAAGCAAGATATATTTTCCCAATTAACAGTTTTTGGTGATCAAATGTTGAGACCTCAATCTATACACATTCTATATTATTCTCTAGGTTAGTCCTCCTGGCCACACCAGAAATAGAATCAATGACAGAAATTAGAACAGCACCACCCCTTCAGACATTAGCTTCATCATATAACATGTCGGTTCTATAAACATTATAGTTAGGGGGAAAATAATTTTCATTAACAAACTCTCTAATGAGCCAAGTTTCAACCAAACAAATAATAGAGAATTAATTCAAACAAACATTTGTAGTTAATTCCCTTGCTTTGGTTCGTAGACCACGAACATTTTGATAATATAATATAATATCACTATTATTCACTGGGAGCTGGGTTGGGAGGTATACTCCAGACCTACATCGATGGTCACGAGTGGGGTTCAAGTTGAACTCTATTGAGAGCAAAGGTCAGATGCAACAGCAGCCTTTACAAGGGCAGACACACAGGGGAACTCCTCACTGATTATCTGCTCTGGCAGCAACTTCCCATAGTAAGGTGGAATGAGACAGCCAGACGGCCATGGGAAAATAATTTTCTTTGACAGAAATATGGAAGGAGGAAGATGACTTGATTTTAATTTTCAATTTTGAACAAACAAGGTAATCTAGATTGAGTTCTTTAGCCAGATAAGATTGAATGTCCAGGGAAGATTCTTCAGGAGAAAAACGAGTAATAAATAGAGATTTAAAAAAATACTTTGTTCACTGTTTGTAGGTCGGTGGCTGTCTTATTACCAGTCAGCAACTTTCTGACACGTGAGCGCTGAACCGGCGGATCCTCGCACACGTTGGCTAAATGTTAATTTGGGTGAATTCAGTGAATTAGATAGGTGAGATGTAGATGGAGAAGATTCAATCGGAATAGAAGAGTTTGAAGATAAGGAGCATTGCGTTCCGTCTGAAACCAAACAAACCGGGGTCCTGAAAGCCAAAAGTTCCGAAATTTGGGACCTAAGCACAGCGTTATCACTGCTCAGATCTTTTACCTGAGTAGACAGATCGTAAACCATGCTAATTAGGGAATTTAACACCTGTATAGTAACTGCTTCCCGATCAGCTGATGGAGCTTTGAGTAACTACTCAAAAGACTTCTTTACCTGAGGCGGCTTCTGCAGCCATTCTGGAAGAACTGGTGAAGAAGTAGATTTTGTTAGGGTGTCGTCCCCAAACGAATCTTTAGCCTTTTTGCTACTTGGGTCACACTTGAAAGTAGATACCCCAAATTCATTTTTAAAAAACTCATATTCTGCTTCATTAATTTTGAGGCAGTCAAGATGAAACCTTGCTTTGCAATGGCCAGAACACCAAATGAATCTTTGTCGGCCAAAAGAATGCACGGGAGCACTAAGCACAATTGTCCTCACTGCCCGGCATATCGAATAAATCAACTCACCAGGCCTAAGGATAGGCAAACTCACACAGAACACAACGCTCAGCACAAGGAATGAGGTCACTTGCGGAGCTTAATAAGGACACGTCCACTCATGGCAAGCACCAACTGGCTAATAATGGTGATGATAGTAATAATAATAATAGAAATTCTCGTCTGGGCTACATCATTTGTTGCCCAGTTTGTATAAATATTAGCACGTATCAATGTGCCATTTCCCAAGGGACGCCCGAATATACTAATCGTACATCCGTTCCGTGGAATATATTTCCATTTCCCGATGAGATGAAGGTATGGTTATAGTATGAGGGTGCAGAACCAGTGGAAACATTTAGCTAAAACCTAAGCTAAGCCTCACTAACCACAGGCTCCAGCCGGGAATCGAACCCGGGACGTGTATTAACATTTCCTAACCCAGTACAGAGCATCACGCATTTAGAGTGATATGATTGGCCCTTACACCCCGCTCTCTCCCTCCCCCCCTTCGCCGCTTTTCTCCTCTCACGCGCTGTGTCATGCTACAGTGCCTTGAACGGTTAATAGTTAGTATATCATTTTATTATTATTATTATTATTAGCACCGCGTCTTACTACCCGTTCGGGTTATACGCACTTACGCTAATGTGTAATGGTAGGGTGATTGTGAGATGAAATGAAGGACCTACAGTTTAACGTGGAATCCGAACCACGGTGGAGGCCTGGCATTCCTCACATTCACAAGATGTCTTGTCAGAGGTGAAGGAAGGGTTTGGTAATCAGATAAATCTTTGCCGGGACCGAGGATTGAACCCCGGACGCCAGCATAGAAGTCTGACACCTTACCCCTAGACCACCAGGTCACCTATATCATTATAAGTATGTATAGTTATTATAGATACAATTTGAATATCCATCGCATACTTCTAAATTATATATATAATTATATTATAGTAAATACTATAAATGGATATGTTGATATTTAGATCCTTTGTGCAAATTATATAGTAATATATTATATAATATACTATACATACCTATATTATGCGTTGTAGACAACGATCTCAGCTTAGGTTAGGTTAGATTAGGTTAGTTTTGATGTATGTTCTATATTTTTATCCAGATACACAAGATATAAAACACTCCGAGTGACCATAGATGTATTTTATATGCTTTCTCTCTTTCACCTTAATGTATAGAAATCCTTGCCTCAAACATAGTACGTGTCTGAAATTGATTATTTGCTAGTATAGATGTTTCACTGGAGAAAAGTAATTTACCTAACTTAATTGCGAGCGAAACCGAGGGCAAACTCCGATTTAGTATTTGTGCCGCAACACTAATGCCTTTGTTGCGCTTGGCAAGTGACCGCTGTTTGAAGGCCGCGCTATGACCTAAGGCCAATTCAGATCGCTCTAAGTGCGTAGTGTTCTGTACTGGGTTAGGACATGTAAATACGCACCCGGGACCCCTGGGCTAGTAGCCAAGCCTCGCATTATAACCTATATACAGTAGCCCCATGGCTTATTTGGTGCTGACTGACAGTTCACAGCTCACAGCTGACGGCTCTGAAAAGTTACCAAACCAAATTATGTATCCCTACGCCGAACCATATGATCTGTAAAAACATATGTTTAGCAGCTGTCACTTCTGACAATCAACATTTTAGGTATATACCTAAATGTTGACTGTCAGAAGTCAGCTGTGAGCTGTCAGTCAGCACCAAAGAAGCCATGGGGCTACTGTATCTCCTATAACCCACCAGTAGTGAGGCGTGAGTGCTATTTTCCTCCTATTTTTTTTTTATAAAAGACAAGTGTATATATATATATTTAAGTTGTATTGTTTGCCATTTAATATCTAAAAAGGGACAATAAATCTATCAAACAAAAACACGATAACCCGTCTTGGTGGTCGCATGGTCTAAGGTGCTACTTTAGAAATAGACTAGACTACCGATGACTGGGGATATCAAGATTTGAACCCGGTCGGGTGTAATGAGACCTAAAGGGTGGTTTTTCCTAGATGGTTTTACACTCTCCCTTCAAGCAAATATGTGTACCCTTCCTCTAAATTCAACCTCCCTAATCCCTAATACATTAGTGTAATTATTACATAGGCGTTTAACCTCGAACGGTACATGTTAAAGGCGCGGTGTTTGCCATTGATTGTTGGGGGACTTCACGATGACCCAACCAGGTACAGTCCGATTTTCATAGGAAGGACATTTTAGAAAATAATAACACTTTTTTGCGGCCCAGAATGAACACATTTTTATAATAATTGTATAGGTCATTTTATACGTATTGATAATATCAATCAACAGTAACAGCTGCATATCACACTACTTGGCGAAAGTATATCTAGTAGTTTTTCTAGCTATTAGATAAGTCTCCTCCTAAATAAATATATTTTAACGGCCACGACCCTAAATTAATGTGTAGTTATCGCCCTGGCCCTAAATATTAATATAGTTACGACCTTGCCCCTAAATAAAATAAATAGTACGGCCCTGTTCCTAAATTCATATCTAGTCACGAGCATGGCCCTAAATGGCCTAGCTTCTGCCTGATCCCAAATAAATATCCGATTACAGACCTGTCTCTAAATGCATATCTAAATAGGCCTTGACCCAAAATAAATATCTAGATTCAGCCATGAAACTTAATACATATTTAGTAAATGGCTGCATAAGTATCTAGATTCGGCCATGACCCCAACCAAGTTTCATACCCTTTCTGTAGGACTTTTACACCTGCACCAGTCGATTATACGGAGACCTTCCTAACGAGAGTATAAAATCGAGATCTATACATCACCAGTGTAGCTGTACTAGCAGTTACTGTTGTATGCGAGACACGCAGCGGCGCTAATCAATTAGAACTTCCTGCGTCCAGGCGGTTGGCTGACTGACTGGTTGGGCTTTCACACGTCGGTTGAAGCGTGGAGCTCTATTCAATTGGTCCCAGCGGGACGATTATTCACTTCAGTGGTTCTCAACTTTTGTTTTTTGGGGAATTGATTGTGAAATTTTATGGAACGCCATCATAATACCTTTTTAAAATTAAAATGTATTATGCGGTAATAACTAAATTTGACAAATATCTCACTTATGTTTATTAGCATCGTGTCTTACTACACAATTGGGTTACACGGTTCTGTACTAGTTAAGCTAGTGTATTAGTGATGAGGAAGGCTGTATTTAGAGGAAGTGTACCCGCATCTGCGTAGAGGCCGAATAGAGAGCGAATCAGGAAAAAACACTCTTACTACACAATACCGGGATCTCCCTGTCATCGGCAGTCCGCTCTATTGTGAGAGTGACGTCATTGACCGTTCGGCACCCAAAGCGGGTAACATATATTTTTTTATTATTATTATCACCACGTCCTACAACCCGTTTGGGTTATACGCCTGTGCACTAATTGCACTAATTATTTAGGGATTAGGAAGATTTAATTTAGAGGAAGTGCACCCACATTTGCGTGGAAGGATAGTAGAAAACCATTAATAAAAAACCTCAGTGCACCCGACCCCAATCTCTCCATATTCGGCAGTATAGTCCAACACGAGAGGAGTGCGTTAAACCATGCCGCGCCCAAAGCGGGTATAAAGCGTGTAATAATCATTATTGTTTGATAACAAACGTTTCATAGTATAATTTGAACTGTCTTGTAGTACATACCATTGCAAACAAAAATATAAAATTATGAAACTAATATTATTATTCACTTAAAAAAAAGTTTTGTTGGTTTCAAGTCTTGAGTGTGAAACTTGGGTTTTGTGCTTTTAGCTCATTCTTTATTCCGTGGATGACTATTTGATAAGCACACACGAAGTTCTTCTTCGACAGACAGTAGTATTTCTAGTTTATTATTTTTGGTTGTGGTAAGTGCAGAAAATTCTTGATCACTAAGGTGTGTATTGGAAAATTGTCTCAGAACATTCAGACACATTTTAACAATATTAGGGTAATCTTTTTCTCCAACCAATACAACATGAATCAAATGTAGTTTAGCATGTTCTAGCTGCATTGATCTATCGTATCACGTATTCGTAAAATTCATAAAAAATAGTCCTTTAAGAAACATTTTTACATATCTGAATTTTTTGCAGAACCCTGCGAAGTAGCTCATGGAAGCTTTATTTTCTGTTGAATCTTGTTTGAGAACCACTGTTCAAGTCACACAGTCCACAAGTCTGAAAAATACAATGATAATTATTAAGTTGTAAGAAAACTGTACTTTTTCATTGAATAAAAACACTGATACTCGACTATGAGAGTGATACATCATTATCAGGTTTGACTCTTGACAGAAGACTAGGACTCAAATCATTTCTACATAATTAATCACATTGTGCTTTTATAGGGTAGTAAAAAAACTGTGCATCTAGCTCAAAAAACAACTCTCTACTTAATCATTCTTCACTTCTTTTCTCCACACTTCCCTACCCTTGTGTGAATTAGGGAAAATTGCGCCCGGGAAAACTGCGCCTTCCCAGAAAAAAGGGGAAAACTGCGCCCTCCTATCAATCATCACACCATTAGGTTAGGAAGTGTGCCCCACACACTTACAAAACAAGTACGCCCAAGGACCTAACAAAGTGTTTGAAGAGTCTAGCCTTAATTCAAAAAATGGAGTAAGAGATTGTCAATAATTAGTTTGGTAACTTCAATGATTACGTTCACATGAAATGCTTACATATACCCACTAATCTTTATTTCATTGAAAACCCTAACCTTACCTAAACAACAGGCAAAGAGACAGGTGCGATGAATCGATATACTTTGACTTCCTCAAGACCTCATGATGTGCGATGGGTTAATTTGAAATACCCACCCTCCTAAAAAAAAAAGGATTCGTTGAACCGATCTATGCCAGTGAAAATGGTAAGGTCATGAGGAAATTGAGAAAAGTGTGCCCACACGACCTTGTTAAAATTATTTAGGTGAGACAGACAAGGTCGTGTGGGTGCACTTTTCCCACCTATTAGTGTGACGATACGTGCGAGCACGCAGTTTTCCATTTTTTCTGGGAAGGCGTAATTTTCCCGACACCCCTTGTATACTCTCTTCACTTCAATAACATCCATACCCACCTCGGTGGCGTAGTTAGCTAACGCGCTAGTCGTATTGAGCTCGACTGCTGAGGACGGGGAGATCGAGGTTCAAATCTCGGTTGGGTGAACTGGGGGTGGTTTTTCCTAAGTGATTCTCCACTCTACCTCCACGCAAATGAGGGTTCACTTCCTTTAAATTCAACCTTCCCAATTCTTAATCCATTAGCGTAATTAGTACTTAAGCGTATAACCCAAACGGGTAGTAAGACGTGGTGCTAAAATATAAATAAATAACATCCATACGCCGAGTCATACATGATATTTTATTCTTAAAACTCTTACTGTTTATCTCTTTAACACATTCGTTTACAGAATTTAGCCGCATCTTACATGGCCTACCTCTTCCTTTTGTCTGATTACCAAACCCTTCCTTCACCTCTGACAAGACATCTTGTGAATGTGGGGAATGCCAGGCCTCCACCGTGGTTCGGATTCCACGTTAAACTGTAGGTCCTCCATTTCATCTCACAATCACCCTACCATTACACATTAGCGTAAGTGCGTATAACCCGAACGGGTAGTAAGACGCGGTGCTAATAATAATAATAAATCTTCCTTTTGATCTATACATTATACTTTCATATATTTTATTCGTCACTCACTCCACACTTACCCTCTCAACATTCCCAAACCATCGGAAGACGCTTCTTTCACATGGATCTATTAGATTTTCTTTAAAACCACCCTCCTTCAGCATCCATTCATTGCTGATTTTGTATATAAAAGTTTTCCCACATACGTTTCTTAGATATTTAATTCCAACAGCATTAACCTTTATCTTGTGTTTTTCCTGACAAATCAACGCTTCACAGCCATGCAACAATGTTGGCGCTAGCCCTAAAATATTACATGGGTTGATTTTATACACACTGTAACGTTAGTAATTATCTTCCGAGGTCACTGTCCATGCATTTCCTTAAAATTGGCTTTACTTAAGTGGTTTCTAAAGAGTGTACCAAACAAGCCTACGATAGTTTTTTTTTTAGGGTTATGAGGATTCGTGATAAATACCATATTTGTGCCTCCACTCTCTGCTAATCTCCAGGAACTTGGAAACCGTAACACCGCGACCTGTGACACTGATTGACCGTGACATACACGCGTGTGGTATGAAATGGACTATTGTCTAGATGTCTGCCGCATCTGCGTTTACCATTTGGGAATTAAGTAAAAAAAACTTGGAGAAATGACCTTTATTTCAGTGTAATAAAGTATAGTACCTGTATAGTAATTTATAAAAATTAAGAGTTTTTAAATGTTTCACGAGATAGATTAATAATCCTGTACGTGGGGTAGTGGTTTTATAAAATTTTAAAGTATTGTGTCGATAAATAATATTCTTTTAACTAACATTATGCGTACAGACCAAACGGGAAGTAAGATGCGCTGACAATAAACATAAAATAATCCTAAATTAATTCAGTGTTTAGATAGTATATTTTTTAAGAATATTTGTATTTTACGTACTTCCTCTACTAAGGCTATCCTTAGCTCATAGTGTCTGGCCAAAAGGGAATTACATACCAAGGATGCCGCAAAATACAAGGGATATACTCTTTTCGTGGGGAAAAACCCAGCTGGGGGTCAACAGATTGTTCTTGGGCGATAAAAATCCGTAGCACAACTTCTTTCGGAAAGGAAGTAAACCAGCGCGTCAGTCCCATGTCGATTGTGGCATGTAAGAGAACCCTGGAAGGTATGTGAAAATATCTTTCTGGTGAATCTAGTAGGTCCCTTCACGCTCGCTCATGGAAATTCACTGTGGAATGCAACGGGTACCCCCACACTTCCTGATCTCTCCTAGTACATAGGGTATCTACCAGATGGTGCAGGTAGCACTAATCAGCTGAAGGTCTGAGTGCATGCCCAGCGCTGGATGGATATAAATCACATTAAACCAACCTTCCAGTTGTTGACTTAAGACTCTTCGTCTACCCTGAAAGGTAACAAGCCTACCTTGCATTATTCCACTATGGTGTAGATTATAGGATAGGATCATACATAATATAAACGAACTGTAATATCAATTTTTGCTATGAAGGTTATATTTTAGAAAATACTGTAGCATCCAAAAGGGGAAGATGCCGACAAAACACATAGTAAAACATAAAAACTAAAAATATGGGGGGAGTTTAGCCCAGAGCGAGTGCCGAGGAGTTCTAGGTTGTAAATGCTTAACACAGACATTACGGTCCCACAACTCGCGACCCTCGGTCTAGTTGTGGATATAATAAATGTGAACCTCTATCTCAACCAGACAGCAAGAGACTGCAGCCTTCCTAAAGTTCATATTAAACCAAAATATTTGACGAACTTTCTTTGGGAATGATGGGGCATATATCAGAAGATACAAAACAGATCAAGAAAGATTGATATTTATTAGTAACGCTCAATAGTTGCGTAACAATTTGACTGAGAGTATACAATATAATATAGGTAAACAACATTATGACTCGAAACTAATGAAATATTCCATATAAAGGTTAACATTGTTTTCTTAACATTCGTATAGTGTACGCGAGACTAATTAAAGACTTTATAAACATAGTCACATGGTGTTACATAAAAATGTAACTCAATGAAGTTAACTATAACTCTATCATGAAGAGGCGCCCTTCTAGTAACACTAAATCTTTAAATATTTTATATTTTTAATATCAAATATTTGAATCCTACATTTACTATCAAAAGTTTGCTCAGAATAAAAGGAGCTTAGCAAATGACAACAAACCATTTTAACTCAGCAATGAACGTTATCCCTCGAGAATTAACGTATTACAATATGATAAAAATTTAAATATGAAATAGTTAACCATTAGAAATGACGCAAAAAGTTTTGATTAAGATACAACTTTATTCTCAGAAAGCAATCCGTAATAAATTAACGCCAAGACCAAAAAAATTGTATTCGTGAAAGTTATCAAATAATCCTAAATACATTATGACCAACAAAATATCCAACCTATCGTAATATAAATGACATTACCGTTGATAAGGCGCAATGACCTAGTTATAAAAAAGTAAGTAAATGTTCCTAACCATAAGATGTAATTTTAGCAGTATTTAAATGTATGGCCAAAAAGAGAATTTAGAAAAATATTAAAGTATATAAAAGGTTTCATAAGCCAAAACAGAATTTAGATCTTACATTTTAGACGCAGAAAGCCGGAGCTTATGTTAACCCTGCTAAGACACAGGCCCAATTGTGTCGTTATCGATACAGAGACCAGAATATATACAAAACTCAGTAGAGGACGAAAGGAGAAGGGGTAGGATACATTCTGGACTAAAATGGAACAATATGCAAGCATGCTGCGCTTCGGGAACCTTCTCGTAACGGGAACTCGTCACTGCGCATGTCCAGCCAGCCCCAGGCGTCGGCTGAGCTTGCCAGTCATCACGCGCTCTTAGTGTCTTGTTCTCCCGGGTCAGTGAAAGTTGGTCCGGAGGTTTTGAGCCGTTGTTCCCCGCAGGCCCAGTCGACAGGCGAATGCAGTAAGTCTCTTCTATTTGTTTTGTTTTTGCGTCTCCCTTATAACGTCCAATGCTACAATACGAACAATATTTGTATGCCCAGTTTGATAACATTTGCCTTTATGAAAAGTGATTTAGGTATTAATAATATCTATCGGGTCCGGGGTTCAATCCTCGGTCCCGGTACAGATTTATCTGATTACCAAACCCTTCCTTTACCTCTGACAAGGCGTGTATTAATCACAACTTGTGAATGTGAGGAATGTCAGGCCTCCACCGTGGTTCGGATCCCACGCTAAGCTGTAGGTCCTCCATATCATCTCACAATCACCCTACCATTACACATTAACGTAAGTAAGTATAACGTGGGTAATAAGACGCGGTGCTAATAATAATAATATCTATCAAAAGTGACAGATGCAGACAAAATTACTTGACCTATGAATACGTTAAAGTGAATCTAATAGCTGTTCAGCGTAGGAATTGTTTTCTGAAAGGCCTTTTTTCCCTACCAGAACTCTAATATATAGTAGGATATTGGTAGGAAAAAAGACCTTTCAGAGAGTAATTCCTACCATGAATGGAGTATAGGTACTTTTTCAAGCTGTAAGATATGTCCATTCATAGGAAAATTGGCGCATTTACCGCATTTACAATTTATAAACCTGAACTCTCCTGAATAAAAATAAAAAATAAATAGGAGGCCCAAAAAACAATAAACAAAAAGGAGCAGAAAAGGTGTCAATAGGAGTGAGCGGTTGGACTTCAGTTTTTTGAATATCTGAGATCAAACATTCGAAAACTCAGATCACACAACTCACACCAGTTGCGGGTGTAAATTTATAGACGGTCGTCCTCATAGAACTCATAAATAGAAATGTCCAAAATTTAAAAAAAAAGATATAGTACACACAAGTATAAAAGGACCTAAGGGTATGGTGAGTCATAACATTAGAGAATGCTTCATGTGGTTTTATGTTGATATTTATTCAATATATAATTTAATTTGATATAACATTTGTGATGAATATGAAGCGTTCAACAGAGAAGTTAGTTAAATTATTCTGGCAGCATAAAAATATGTTAGAACGTATTTTAATTATTTATTTTAAACACCAGAAGTATAGAACAACATTATAGTCAAATAAGGCTTCAGCTCATTCATAACATTTGCTAATAACAATAACATCAATCCACAACTTTTCTTACGGAACAACTAACATGATTAAGTTATTCTCGAAAAGGTCAACTATCAAAATTACATCTCCTACAATTTATTGAATGAGCCCATAAATATTCTTTGTAATCTCTAACCTCCCATTATACAATTAACGCTAAAACAATTCCTAATCATAACATCCCATAGGACATTTTCAACACAAATAATAATAATAATAAGTAATGTGAGGAATGCCAGTCCTCCACCGTGGTTCGGATTCCACGTTAAACTGTAGGTCCTTCATTTCATCTCACAATCACCCTACCATTACACATTAGCGTAAGTGCGTGTAACCCAAACGGGTAATAAGACGCGGTGCTTATAATGATAATTATTATTATAAGCTAATTTTTTGTGACATTATCAAAAGAAAACTTTCCTAGCATAATGCAAAGTTTAGCCCTTATCGTAAGTTTCTTTTGTTTGCAAAAGAATTTAAAAAAAACCACAACCATGGAACTTATCGTTTTTGACAAAAACTAAATACTGACTATATATATAGTAAAGTTAAAGTATCGATAGTTTTACAAATACTAAATCGATCCGCATCAATACCTGTTACCATTTCGATATCCTCTTAACAATCGATAAGTTCACTCAATTAATTTACATCTAATTTAATGGATTACACAGCTGATCCTTTTTTTATCTAAAATACTTAAAGTGATAGCTGAAAGAGAATTTTGAAAAGTTAAATAAAAAACATATTTATACAAAAAAGAAAAATATTATGAAGCCAAAGAGAATTTTGATCTTAAATTTTGTCTATACTAAGCCATAGCTTCTCCTTCCTCAAATATAACCAAGTCCAAGAGTGTCGAAAGGTTTCCCGGTCGGCACTATATATGCAAAACAACTCAGAGCACATTGGATAACGGGATTTTGGGTGGAGGAAAACAAATGGAACACTCGAGAAGTTAATACGCATGACTACAATTGCTTCTACACTATTCTCAGTGCTCCGGGACTGTTCGGAAACATCGACGAGTATCATATCTTTGCAACTTGAGCTCTTTGCAACTCAAGTTCTTTGCCACAAGTTCACAACACATACAACTCTATTGGGCGTGTCTTGAAACTTGCCGCGGCGATCAGTCTAGACTTTGTCTCGGGTATGCATAGTGGTGTTATTGTTTTCTCCCGACGTGTGGTGCACCGACGCTGGGGGTGGTGAAACGGGGTAAGTAGTACATATGTCTTATATTATTGTAGTCTAATGCTACAAACCAGAAAATAAAGCCACCACTATTTTTAATATTTTTTTATACAAAAACTAGCCGTTTAGCTGTCAGATAATGTCCTTTCTATGAAAATTGTACTCTATGATAGGATCCCGCATTATTAAAAATGTTGAAAACCCTACGCTTTTTTATAATTTGTTTAATTTCATTAAATTGAGTTGCTAATAGGGAGTACACTTGCATCTTAGTGCAGAATTAAAAACAAATAAACTGCTCAGAAGAGTTTAATGTTCATTACCATGCTTGACTGACTTGAGAGATCTAGGTTAAATCCCCGACTGGATGCACTGAGAATGATATATTTCATAGTGTGGTTTGTTTCCCGTCCACTTTACAATCACGTATATTTACAATTCCAAAATATTTCTTTTTTCTTTTCGATGATATAGCTTAAATCTATATTAATGATACTGGGGTGTACTTTAAATTCCGTGAACCATGTCTCACAACAAGTTTGAGCAATTCGCATATCTTTAATACTAGAAGGTAAAGATTAAAATATGTATAGCTTCATTGGCATGCAAGGCGAGTGAAAAAAATATTTTAAAAACTCCTGGCAGAGATTCAGACCCCACCCTCCTTGTCACCGGAAAACCTAAAAAACGATACTGACTCCTAAGTCCTCTAGCCCAATTGAGTGGGTTTGAAATAAGATAGTACAATTTAATATATATTTTAAATAAAGTTCCATACGTACAACTATAGATTTGAATTTCTTATATTGGCGTAGACCTATATCTTCATTAATATTTTTTAAAACCCACATCGGTTGTCTCATGGTATAACGCGTTACTTCTTTGTTGTACTAGATGGCTGATAGTGAGATCGGGGTTCCAGTTTTTGTCGGGTATAGGCCTACTGAGAGTGTTTTTCCCCAAATGGTGTCCCACTCCTCCCTCCACACAAATGCAGATACATTTCCTATTAAATTATAGCTTCCTTATCCTTATTTTATTAGGGTTAATGTATGCGTACAACCTTAAAGTTTACTAGAACGCGGTGAAACAAAACTGAATTTCCCATTTTTCAAACAGCTTTGACACTATGACTTGCAGCCGAAAATTTTTATTTGTCATTCAACAGTTTTGATTTAAATTTTGAGCTTTTTTTCTCTCTTATCTTCGTGTCTTACAACTCGTTCTAGTTATATGCATATGCAGTGTTTGAATTGGAAAATTTTAACAACCGGAACGGTAACAACTAACAACCAATAATTCTTAAATCTACTCTATAGCATGAACCTATTCCATTATCTATACACACTGCATTAAGTTGAATGCTAGGCCATGCCGGTTTAATAGGATTTCAGTAAAGTGAATATCACGTTTCAGTTTACTATACTAATCTAATTCATTGATAGTTACAATTAATTTATATTGAAACGAAAAATATACTGCCACAGTAAAACGCTATCAAATATTTAACAATGTGAGTAGGCACTAGTCTAAAACCATATAGCATATAATATTTATTATTTATCTAAATCAACTATAATCAAATTCAAAACTAATAATTTTCACCATAAGAATTAATAATTACATCTTGTTGAAAGCAACATATAAACATTACATTGTTAGAATTGTTGCTTCGCATCTCTTTTATTTAAAAAAAAACATCACTTGAAACATGTGAAGGATACCTATCATTTATTATTGTTATTATTATTATTATTAGCACCGCGTCTTACTATCCGTTCGGGTTATACGCACTTACGCTAATGTGTAATGGTAGGTTGATTGTGAGGTGAAATGGTGGACCTACAGTTTAACGTGGGATCCGAACCATGTTGGAGGCCTGGCATTCCCCACATTCACAAGTTGTGATTAATACACGTCTTGTCAGAGGTGAAGGAAGGGTTTGGTAATCAGATAAATCTGTGCCTGGACCGAGGATGGAACCCCGGCACAGAAGTCTGACACCTTACCCCTAGACCGCCAGGTCACGGGATACCTATCATTTGTGAGGAAAATACAAAAGGAAAACTAATTGAATTACAATTAGATAGATATAAAAACATTCTCCAATCCCTTCTTGTGAAGTAAAAAGGAGTTAAATTTTCCACAGAAGAGGCAAAATATGGCACCAGAAAATTCGAAAAATTATTTGTGTTACATTGTTATGAAAAATTATGAGAATGTTAGGAATTATTATTATTTAAACCATATGTAAATTTTTGTTTCAATGCTAAGTGTTTTGTAACAAACACTGTTAATTAAATTGGTAGAAACAACCAGATATTATATTCTTTAATGTAAAGCCCTTTCTCATAATCAACAACATCATCTATTTAATATGTTGTATAGTAGCGCCTAACTCAGAAAAGAGTTTTATTGTGTTTGTCAGTTGGCCTCACTGTGTACGATACTTTTAGTGTTTGTTCTAACATGTATTTAGTTTATAACATTCATTGTATGATTGATTCTGTCTTGAAATTGTTAACCATCGCTCAAAAGTTAATTTTGTATGTGATAATAAAACATGGCGCAGTCGGTAGTGTCTGCAGTGGTTTATCTGTGATTCAAATTTGTGGATTCAATTATCTCGTCCGGTAAAGAAGCAGTTATCAATATGGAGTTTAATAAACCAAAGTCACTTAATCTTGCCGGAGATTTGGCGAAGAATTTCGATGAATTCCAGGAAGAAGTTCTAGAATATTTTGAGGCGACGGAGACTGGAACAAAATCTTCGGGCGTGCAAATAGCCAGGCTAAAAAACCTATTAGGACGAGATGCTGTCCGACTCTATAAAACCTTAACTACCATCAAACCTGAAGAGGAAACAGTCAATGGTATATTGTCTGTTCTTAAATCTCACTGTATTCCGAAGAAGAATGAAACCATCCTTGTGTTCAATTTTTTTTAATAGGAAACAATGTCTCGGTGAACCGTTTGAAAACTTCTACGCAGAGCTCAGAGCTCTTGCCACACCTTGTGAATTTGGTGACCAGGAGGATAAATTGCTGCGTGCGCAAATAATATTGGGTGTGAACTCGCAGTCAATAAAACAACACCTTCTTAGGGAAGACACTACCCTACACAAAGTTGTAGAATATTGCAAATCAGTGGAGCTAGCAGACAAAAACTTGAAAACCATTGAGGATGGAGGGGGATCCTCGCAGAGTGATATATTTAAAGTGAGTAGAAAAACAACCACCCCCCAAACCTCCCAAGTGCAGAATCGGTGCCACCTTCAGAGAACAGGACAATCAAGAAGTTGGAACAATCTACAGCAGACTGAACCGTTACGTCCCGACCCCAAAGAAAATCTTGGTGTGTCCAGAAACAAGTTTAGTGAAAAGTTTATTAGAAAAGTGTGTTATCGTTGTGGTTATGACCATCCAAACCGGCCTTGTCCCGCAATTAATAAGCGATGTAATCGATGCCGAGGTATGAACCATTTTGCCAGAAATTGTGTTGCCACAAATAGTTTTTCTAGTGGTCGTAGTGCTTTTGAACTAGGAGCTATGAACGCTGATAATAATGTTGCTAACCAGACTTCAAATGCTGGTGAGTGTAGTTATTTTTGTCAATTACAAGATACTGATGGTCACCCTTTGCCCCCTGTTTCAGGTTATTCAGATATAGGTTCTCTTTCAATTATAAATTCTGTTAATACCAATCGTCATTGGTGCATATCATTGCTAATTAACTGCAAACCTATACTTTTCAAACTAGACACCGGGGCAGAAGTTAACATCCTTCCATTAAGGTCTTTGGAGTTCATTGGACCCGATTATAGTTCTAGGCTAAGTGCTCCTAAAACTTATATTGAAGCTTTTGGGGGTTTTGAGATTGCACCTGTTGGTGAAATTTGTCTTCCTGTTGTCTATGAAAACAAAACACATAGCTTGGTGTTTACTATTGTCAATTCAGTTAAAGCCGTACCCTTACTTAGCCTTTCATCTTGTGTGAATCTCAATCTCATTACAAAAAATTTTGTTGGGGTTCTCAATGCTGATAAACCTGATTTTCAAAACTTCTGGAATTCAAACCAGGATGTTTTTAATGGCCTTGGATGTTTTCCAGAGGTTCTTGATTTAAAATTAAAAAAAGGTGCTATACCTAAAAGCAGCCCAGCCCGCAGAGTTCCCCTAAAACTGTTAAGTAAACTTAAGGTGCATTTAGATGACCTTGAACAGCGTGGCATTATTGAATGTTGTGACGCTGGTGAATGGGTAAACAATCTAGTTATTGTAGAGAAACATAAAACAGGGGCCATAAGGCTGTGCATAGATCCTAAGGATCTCAACGAAAATTTGGTCCGAGATTATGTGTTGATTCCCACTCTCGAGGAGATTAGTTCCAAAATGGGCAATAAAAAATATTTTTGTGTATTTGATTTAAAAGATGGGTTTTACCAAGTTAAATTGAGTAAAGAATCAGCTGGTCTATGTACGTTCAGCACCCCCTTTGGATGTTATCGGTTTTTACGCGCCCCATTTGGACTAAGTGTGCTTCCTGAGTACTTCCAAAAGATGACTCATAAATACTTTGGGAATATTGGGGGAGTATGTGTATATTTTGATGATGTTTTATGTGGAGCAGACACAATGGAAGAGTTATGGAAAATAGTTAAACAGGTTATTCAAGCTGCTCGTGAAAACAACATAGTATTCAACCCGGAAAAAGTTCAATTCTTTGTGGATAAAGTTAAATTCTTGGGTTTGGAATTTGATAAGGATGGGATTCGTCCTGACGACACTAGGGTTCAGGCTATTCAGGACATAGAAGTACCTGCTTCAAGGAAGGATTTGCAGCGTATTTTGGGAACAGTCAACTACCTAAGACCATTTGTGCCCCACCTGTCAGATATTTGCACCCCATTCCGTGAACTTCTGAAAAAAGATTCCGAGTGGTCTTGGAATTCCTCCCACAGTAAGCAGTTAGAGCTTTTGAAAAAGTCTATAGCACAACATGCCTTGTTGACTCCTTTTGACCCCTCCAAACCCATCAACATACATGCTGACAGTAGTCAATATGCCCTTGGGGCCACGTTAATGCAAGATGGCAAGCCCATTTTATATGCTTCACGATCGCTTACCACCACTGAGCAAAATTAAGCTCAGGTGGAAAAAGAATTGCTCGCTGTCTCATTTGCATTCAAAAGGTTCCATAACTTCGTCTATGGTCACGAAGATGTAACTGTCCATTCAGATCATCAGCCACTCACCTCCATCATTGTAAAAGCCATTGGTAAAATTACCAATAATCGCCTCCGCCGCCTTAGGCTGAAACTATTGCCCTATTCATTCACACTCAAGTATTTAGCAGGCAAATACATGCATATAGCGGATTTGTTATCCCGAAATTGTAAAATTATTCCTTCATCTGTAGATGAAAGTATGTATGATATAGTACATGTTATAGGGACAAACTCCGATGTTCAACCATCCTTAATTGCAAAGTACAAGAAAAATACAGTTGGGGACTCTGTTTTGAGCAAAGTATTTAATTATTACATTAAATGTTGGCCTAAGTCATTGTCATCAGATTTCTCAGAGCTGAATCATTATTTTTCCCTCAGAAAAGACATCACAGTCCATGATGGGCTTCTTTACTATGATGAACGTCTATTAGTTCCATTTAAACTGAGGCGCTTCACCCTTGAGATGCTTCATGCAACTCACCTCAGTTTAGAAAAAGTCAAGGCTCAAGCATCCCGCAGCTTCTATTGGCAGGAATCAACTCTGATCTGAAAATTTTTATACTTGCGTGCCCAACATGCAATCGATTTCAACGGTCTAAAATAAAGGACCCGCTGCAACATCATGACATCCATGATCTACCCTTTGCTAAAGTTGCTGCTGATTTTGCAGATTATAATGGTGACAGCTATCTAGTTATTGTAGACTACCATTCGCGGTGGATTGAGGCTGAGAAGGTCCCGAGTAAGTCTGCTTCCACTGCTATAAGTAAGCTCAAACCAATCTTTGCACGTTTTGGGATTCCCAAACAATTCATGTCTGACAACCAACCTTTTGATTCTTATGAATTCCAAGTATTTGCTCAATCATGGAATATTTAATTAGTAACCTCCAGTACTCACTATCCCCGCAGCAATGGTTTGGCTGAAAAAGTGGTTGGAATAGTCAAATTGATGCTAAAAAAGGCGCAATATGACCGTGGAGACTTTCCACTTTTTCTTCTGGATTATAGAAATAGCCCAGTAGCAGGGCTTCCATACTCACCTGCTCAGCTTCTTCAAAGTCGCACCCTCAATTCTAGACTGCATGTACAGGATTGCCGCTTGAAGCCAGAAATAATTATTGATGATGCAGTGACTGCGAAAGTAGGGCAATAGTTACATTATGACAAAACTTCTCAATCCCATGAGCAAGTTTTTAACCCTGAGCAGTATGTCTTTATTTGGAACAACAAACTGCGGTTTTGGAAAGAGGGCAGTGTGGTTAAGATATTGAAAAACAGATCTTGTCTGGTGTGTATAAAAGAAAAACTTTATAAACGAAATTCACTTCATATTAGGCCTAGGCACTCTGGGAATGACATTTCCCGTGAAGACCATAATAGGGTGAGGAGCTTTGGTGATGATATGGGTGAACTTGAGGGATTAAAGGTAACACCACCATCCTCTCCTAATAACAAGCCAGAGGAAATAATAGCCTCAACTTCTGAGTCTCCTAATTCAGAAATGAATACTGTGCCTCTTGGAACTAGTCTGCCTAATATTGTTACAAGGTCTGGTAGAATTGTCCACCCACCAAAACGCCTTGACTTATGATTCCTTGTTTAAAAAAAAAGAGGCATGTTTAATAAGTTGTATAGTAGCGCCTAACTCAGAAAAGAGTTTTATTGTGTTTGTCAGTTGGCCTCACTGTGTACGATACTTTTAGTATTTGTTCTAACATGGATTTTGTTTATAGCCTTCATTGTATGATTGATTCTGTCTTGAAATTTTTGACCATGGCACAAAGTTAATTTTGTATGTGATAATAAAACATCATCAACAACTGTTTCCAGCCTGTGGCCAGGTCAGTTTAGTAAAAGGCCTCCATCTTTCTCGATTCTTACACCACTCTTCCTCCTTTAATTGCTTCTATTCTTCTCCTCTAACTTCTACACTTTCTAATGTCTGCTCCTCCCATCTCTTTCTTGGCCCCCCTTGCAGGTTTTTTCCTAAATACTTAATTTCCACCATTTTCTTCGACATCCTCTCGTTTTCCATTCTCATTACATGCCAATACCATCTAAGTTTTGCTTCCTCTACTATATTATGTACTCGATATACTCCTTTTCTTTCCAGGATAACTTCATTCCTAATCTTATTTCTCCTCGTGACAGCTCGAGTATGTGTTTGTTTCGACCACCGGCTTACTAAGCCTGCCGGGGTGAAGCCCTTTCTATTACGAGCAAATTTTAATATATTCAAGTATTATTTCGGACCACACTAGGATAAGGTTTTTTAAAAGACAAATATTGGCAGTATGACCTGCGTGGTTAAATTTTGTATGTAGATCCTGACTCTACTGAACAGGCTCAGTGTTTATTATACACGCTTAACATTTTTAAAGATTAACCGCCTTCAATCGGACACAGTGTGTCATGTTTTATTTCATTCAATACAATAAATATTTTGAAGAAAATATATTTAGTTATAAGACTTACATGGCAAGGAAATAGTGTAGATAGATAAAATTTTACGCACAGATTTCATAACTTCAAATCGCTACTGCATTTACACTATGAAAAGCCATATGAAACTTAAGGTGTAGATATTATACCTACGAACATAAACAGAAAATGCCCTTTCCAAAATCAATCCCCACAATAAAGTCTACAAAAGGGGAGGGGAAAGATAATATCTGTAAGATATTTGTGTTGAATTCAATGACTTGTTGTAGGAATCGTCGTCTTTGTTGTGAAGCAAACTCTTAGAAAACTCAGTGTAATACAAAATACAATACAATATACAGACGCGTAGTAATTAGTGTCTAGGTCCATTCAAAATCCAATACACTATACAGACACTTAGTAGGAACTAGGTTCTTTCAGACTAGAATATAGATCCTTTTGGAAAACGATAGTAAGAATGAAGAAGTAGCGCTCTCGTGCGTTGCGGAACGCTTTAAACTTGTGTTGTATCAATCGGAACACTAGTAATATTTTTTCGTATCAAGCAAAATGGCGTTCCGGTGCGTTTCCGGCCCAATTCGAGCACTGTTCATATGTAATAATTACATCAATGTTTTAGGGGTGAGGAAGGTTGAATTTTAGCTCTCCACACACTAACGCGGGTGCGGTGGCGATCACGATCGCGCACATGGGAGTGGTCAGCTCACGGATTATATATAACATACTAATACATAATGTAATTTCAAGAAATTTGTCGAAATTTAACGCCACTAGAGGTGGAAGCCTTAATTTTGGCAGCACTCATTTACGAAATACAGTAAGTCAGAGAATATTGGACCGTAAAGAGCTAAGATGCCAAGAAAAATACCTTCATTCCCCCTCTTTTTTCTTTAATAATAAACTAAAGAAGATGTAAACTCACACAATTAGTATGCTTATCCTAGCGATATGCTTAATTAATCCCAGCATTTATCTTTCTTTCTTATATTTTTGTGGTCGCATTGAGACAGATTAAACACCATGCACATTCACTATTTTAATACATTTTTCAGATAACTCTTTATGAATTCTAAAAACTTGACATTGTTGACGTGAACAACCTTTAAACTCGACCTGCAGCATCTAACCGCCACAGAAAAATAGAACTGGACTAGCCGCTATGCTGCCCGCCTGCCCACTGAAGTTCTTAACACGTCCATGGGCGTACCCAGCTTTTGGCAAAGCAAAACTTTCTTTAAACCGGGTCCGCCGTGCTTGTTTTGTCCTACACACTACACGAAGACATCTACACGAAACATTATGTGCTTAATAGGTAGTCTCTGACAAAACATCTTGTTAATGTGGGTAATGCCGGGCCTCCACCGTGGTTTGGATTCTTAAAATAATAATAATAATATTTAGCACCGCGTCTTATTACCCGTTCGGGTTATACGCTTTAAGTACTAATTACTCTAATGGATTAGGAATCATCTCACAATCACCCTACCATTACACATTAGAGTAAGTGCGTATAACCCGAACGGTTAGTAAGACGCGGTGCTAATAATAATAATAATTATAATAATATAGGCAGTCAATTAAATAAATATAAATATGCATTTATTTAATTGAAATTGTTTAGTTAGACATTTATTTTAAAAGTATTTTCGGGGATCTTCAGCAAAACTGTTTGGGACGTCTCCCCTGAAAGAATTGCTCATACTGTTTACAAGTTTTTTATGTACACTGAGCATACAAAGCCCATTTAACCTGTCTTCGATCATTGTTGATCTCAGCCATGTTTTTACGCGTATGAGTGTACTGAATGACCTTTCAATTGTATCCGTGGAATAAAGCATTGCCAGTAAAATTTCTAGGGCTGTTTTCACCTTTGGATTAAAAAGATTCTGCTAGTTGGATTAATTCTGTTATCCCCAAATATTCAAAGTTATCCTCCTTGTTTCTCCAAAAAGTGCGCCACACTTCGGCCTCTGATGGGATCCCTTATAATTAATAAAATTTGGATACTTCCTCCATACATTTTTTAAATTTTGGAGCTGTAATTTTTATTATCTGAGCAGGGTGTAACAATGAAAGAGCAAACGCTGGTGATTGATCTTTGCTGAACCTCGCCTCTAATGAGGATGATAACAAATCCAAATAGGGCATGTATAGCGAGCGACGAAAGTACTCGCTTAACGAACTAGCCTGATGATTTGCCCTATATTGTTGGCAGCTTTCTGTCCTTGGAAGACGCAGCTCTAGGTTAAAAGCCTGAGCAATTTCATTAGCTGATTTTAATAATTCTTCCTTCCCTTCTTCGGCAGAACTCTTGTGTTCTCCAACTGAAGTTGTTAGGGTTCGGATATGCTCTGCACACTTAATTGCGTCCAGGGTTTTAGACTGCAATGTGTTTGCGACCGGTTGCAGCAGGGAATTGTACTTGTTTATAATACATAAAGCCAATATAAATGTAGTTTTTTCAATTAAGGATAACAACTGAAAAGCTACTCTTCTTGTCCCAGAATTCCCTTCCTGAGAAAGCTTTTCCAAACCTTCGACAATTTCGACAAAATGCTTCTTAAACATCGAAATACTTTTGTATTTATGAGACCACATTGTTTCACGCAGCAATGGTATTTTCGGTGCATATTTTTTACGCAAAACTGATTCCCTGAAAAATATCAGTTCCAATGCAGTTGCGGATCTCGGGAACATTATTTAAGTCGTTTACTACAAGGTTTAATTTGTGGCAGGTGCAGTGAAAATATAAACAATTTTTATATGTTTTTATCAATATTTTTTGGACACCGCCATCTTTTCCGGCCATCGTAGCACATCCGTCGCAGCCCTGTCCCACGCATTTGTTAACATCAATGTTTAATACATTGATGAATCCATTAATTTCAGCAGCTATCGTTTGGGCATCCATTTTTTCTAACTCGACAAAACCCATAAATTCTTCCTTAACATTTTTTTCCCTTTGATCGTAATATCTAAGACCTATTGATAGTTGCTCCTTTCCTGATATATCAGCTGATTCATCAGCCAAAATGCTCTGGCACTTGCGGCTTTGACATTATCGACCAATTTTTCTCTGATTACGACTCCAAATATGTTTAAAATCTCATTTTGTATTTTTGGAGACGTATATTGAGCATTTTTATGTCCTTTTTCTAAATGTTTGTTCAAAATTTCATCACCAGAATCAATTTTTAGTTCAAGAAAATCTTGAAAAACGCCGTCATCTTTTTCTTTTCCTCTCAATGGCAAATCATGAGTTCCGCAAATATTATCGTATTGAATATAGCTTGTAATGCATTTCTATTATCTTCAATAATTTTTGCGTGGCCTGTTTGCATAGCTACCTGTACATTTGTTTTTGCGTTGCCAAAAATATTGGCAGAAGCACACGATTCTCTGTGCCATTGACTATCTTCATGTGCTTTATAACAATTGTATATATCTTTATACTTAGTGAATGGCCGGACAATTAGAGATCCCTGTACACCACGTACAAGTTTCGGTGGAATTAAAACACAAAACAAACAAAACGCACCTTTCAATCTCTTTGAGTAAGCTTGTACATTTTTAACCTAGTGTGATTAAATTTGTGTTTCAAATGCGTAGCATCACCAGCAAAATCATAATTTTCTGGAGGTACCCAGCATAGCTTTAACATTTCCATTCGCTTTTTGGTAGTCATTGCAAAAGATCGTCCAACCCACCACCCGATATAAATTTCATGACAATTATATCCATCTTCCAGAATGGATGTAGATTCATATGCATGAGATTCAGAAGCTACCTCGTCAATAATATTACCAGAATTTACGGGATCCGATTCCGATCCTTCTGGTGGTTTCAGTAGGGAGCTACACAAGTTGTTATTACTATTGTCTCTTGGATGATCAGAATAAGATTGTGTAACTGGCGCTGGACCCACCTCACTAGACTTACTGCCACTTGAATCATCCTCATTACTCGTTATTTTACTCTTTTTTGGTTTTTTGGCTGCAAAAATAAATAAACACGCCTAAAAATCATGTTTCAATTATAGTCTGGCCGGCGAAAGCTTGCTTAATTAATGAATTAATTTGTTTTCACATTCTCACTGATTAATATTTTTAACTGACTTCAAAAATGGAGATTTTATTCATTCGACCCGTATGTATGTAATAAGTTCTCCACGATTTTTTGAAAACCAATAAATCGATTATATTTATGCACCATACATGTTTGTCAGCACCTTTTAATGGATCAAATAACAATTGAAATCACGAAATACGTTTGAAGATGTATCAATATCAAAATAATATTTATTCAAGTCCCTATTCATAGATAGAAAAAGATTATTATGAAAAAAGACAGATGGACAAAAACGAAATTTTATCAAATCAAGCATCAATAACATCACGCCTACTAACTTAAACAGTTTGACATTAAAAGTTGACATTTGAATTGTGTGGTATTGACGTTCGTAAAAACGCGAGGTTCAGCTTTCGTTAGCTAGACTATAGAGAAATTGCAAAGTTTTAACGTAGGTAAAATCAGTTCTAGCTGCATAAATCGATATGATGACCACAACTTTCATAATATCAGGTACCTACCGAACCTACACCTAGGTACGAACAACATTGTTTCCATTTACAAATAAAATATTAAAATTAATGATAAAAATTACTCACAAAAAAATTCCGAATGTCCATTTTTATTCAACGTGACACTCTTTATTATTGTTCAACAGAATTCATGTATCACAACACAACATCAAACAGATTTTTTAATATAGATTGATATGGACATTGAATGAATATTTTTCATCACCAACGTTTGGCTCTTTCAAAACTATAACGTCAAATAACTGCAAGCCGCTCGACACTATCTCCCACTTCCGTCACTTTGAATCTCGCATTCGCACTCGCAGCCGAATATACAAGCGCTCGGCCGGATTCGGCAATCTTCGTCCGTCGTCGGTGCGGCGGCGGCTGGCAAGCGTGGTGCTTGTTTGCTGCGCTAGCTTATTGCATGAATGCAACTTGACCGGGCGTGCAGCGTGATTTTTTCAAAGGTTTATTATTATTACTATTATTAGCAGTGCGTCTTACTACCCGTTCGGGTTATACGCACTTACAATAATGTGTAATGGTAGGGTGATTGTGAGATGAAATGGAGGACCTACAGTTTAACGTGGAATCCGAACCACGGTGGAGGCCTGGCATTCCCCACATTCACAAGATGTATTGTCAGAGGTGAAGGAAGGGTTTGTTAATCAGATAAATCTGTGCCGGGACCGAGGATTGAATCCCGGCCACCAGCACAGAAGTCTGACACCTTACCCCTAGACCGCCAGGTCACCTTTTTCAAAAGTTGACGCATAATATATTGTAAAGTAAGTCGTAACGTGACTGTAACATAATTTTTATCGACAACAGTAGGTATAGGCATACAAAATCAAGGGGGGGGCAGGGGGTAGCTTCCCTCCCCTGCCCCCCCTGGGTACGCCCATGAACACGTCCATTTTATAACATAGGTTAAATTTGACTGCCACGGTGACCACCACCACATTGGTGTGTGGGGAGACCTACATTTGGGTACTGAGCCACCGAGAACTCTTCCACTGTTGCTCCTTACTTTGGGTCCAAAGTAAAGGTTAGTTTTTTATTATGTTTCTCCCCCATTGGCTTTTCCCATCTATTAAAATTTGAAGAAAACTACGTGAACATTTATATAATAATAATTTATATATATATATATATGATTAGTACATGCATATATAATATAAATATATAGATTTAAATTAAAAAAAATTGTAGTATATAAATTTATTGTTTATTTCGACCTTCAAAGGGTATTTTTTTTCATTTCCAACTATTACTACATTATTTGAATTTTATAAAATAAACTCATTTTGTTGAAATTTGAGTGTACACAATTTATAAATTAACAAATATTATATTACGTATAACCTCAACAGGTAGTAAGACGCAGTGATAAAAAAAAGTCTATCTATGTTTGGGAATAAATGAGACTGCGACCTCAAGAGGATCCCAGGAAATTTCTTCCTGTCTATCACTTTACTTTTTTTTATATCCATTACTGTTTCCAGCCTGTGGCTAGGGTCAGTTTTTTATCCAAGCCATATATTTTCCACTACCAGTGGGTTAAGCCTGTCGTAACTTCATAATATTCCTTATAATTAGAGACCCTGTATTATGGTAAATAAATACGTAAAATCTCGTCATAAAAACTTTTTTACGCATTATAGTTTTTACCAATATAATATACAATCACACCATAAATGAAGACCGATAAAATATTTTCACTCACAAGAACAAACATAGATATTAGATACAATGAAATCACAAAACATGTTTTGTCTGAAAAGGAATACAAATAATGTCTAATTCAATAATCCGTTGAATAAAATAGTCCATGAATACTTTTAAACTATCAAAATAAATACATAATAAATATTTTATCATTATATTTGAAACGGAGTACAATAAAAGCATGGATTTTTAGGTATAATATTTAAGTCTACATAGAAGAGAATAAAATTACAATCCATATTTGCGAGTCCGCTTTATAATATCGACTATTCTTTGATATTTGTTGACATCGATGGTAAAGGCTGAGTAGATTTGAAATACGAATAATAATATTTCGTGAAAAAAGCTTGATTTATCTTATAAATACCTTTAACGTTTTAATTCGTGAACTCAAAAATACATTATAATGATTTATTTGAACTTAAAACAAGTTTTAGCGTTTTCGAAATTGACTTTTCCAACATTGCGTGAAAAGTTGGTGTCCCTACTTATAATATATCTTAAGACTAGTACAGGCACAACTTCCAGTTCCCACCCATTATTTTATCACTATGAAAGGGTAAACCCATATTTCACCATGAGGCAGTTGGCAAAAAGGACTTTATTGCATTCACTGATAGCTGCACAGGACACAAACGGAATATTAAGTGGGCAGTCAGTTAACACCCACTCACAACCGGACACATGATGAGCGAGTATTAAGGGTGTAGTGGAGCGGGAACGTGTGGGAGCGCCGCTCCGACCCTGCTTTTTGTGAAAAAATATTAAATTTTACTATGCCAAGCCGAGTATTAAAATGTTATTGTGTTAAATATATTTAAAATGGTTTTTTTTGTAAAGTATTTTTACTATTTAATTTAGCCGGTTGATTTTATATCAATATTATGTTAAAACTTTTTTTCGTACTATGACCCAATAAATTCTGACGAAACTTGTTGTGCTCTAGGGGTGTGTGAAGGTCACTTTTTAAATGTGAAGTGAAGCCGAAGCAAATATTGAAACTTGTGAGAAAAGTCGAAGTCTAAGCTATCTAAAATTTTTGTTGTTGTCACTTAGCGCCACCTTTAATATTAAAATTATCAAATATTGAAAAATGTAATATTTAGTATGATAAAATTAAATCGTTTGATAATTTATCGAAGTTTTATCCTTCCTTCGAAATTTTTCGAATATGTGAAGGTTATTGTAGATGTCAAAGTCGAAGCCGAAGGAGATTTGACCTTCAACTTCGACTTTTCGAAGCACACCATTACTGCGCTCCACACGAATTCTTGGAATTTTAGGGGAAATGTGCTAAGTAAATTTCTGCCTTAGTAACCATTACTCGTAAAAAAAATGCTCTAAATATCTTTTAGAGTCATTTATGTTGGTGAAATTTTTTCACCTCCGGGGGTGCCCCAAACCCCCTTCAACTGTGGAGTGTCTACGGCCTTACATTCCAGCACGACTAAATTTATGACTACACCACTGGCGAGTGTCCAATACTAACAAAGTAACTAAGAAAATATATGACTGGATCATATATTATTGTATCAGAAGGTATATTAATTTGTATTTTTTACTATTATATTGTGTTTGGAGTAATGTGTGCCATTCATTAAGATTGGTTACAAATTGAGTTGACCATCTTTTAATTAGGGGTTAAAATGTGTTTTCAACTGTAAAAAGATATTTTGAATTGGAAATAAATCATGAGCTGTAAATGATATTTTCTAAATAGCTCCCTAGTTTGTAGAGTTAGGTTTACTAAGATGTTCATATCTCTAGACCAGTAAACTAGGTTCAATTATTACCTGTGGACATGTGGAAAAAGGCGACACACACTTATTTTTTCATTTGTTGGTTCAAATACCAGCCAGAAATACTTGTATGTTAATTCCCCAAATCTTTACCCACTCCTCCCCCATGTAAACGTGGGTATAGCTCCTCTAATTTATACCTTCCTCATACCTTCTTACATTAATGTAATGATGTGGTTATTCCGGGTGCAAGACACTGCGCAAACATAACCAGGTTCACTTTGGGGATTTGCAACGGACTGTGGTTTTGCAGCCCTTTAAAAGCGAGCGCTAGTTTAGTTCCCTAGCTTACCTTTCCTATCATATGAAGGGGAAGAGAAGTGTTTTGGGGCAGACGTAGGGCCGAAGAGCATCATTAGAGTTATTAGCTCTTCACTGTATCAAAGTCCACCGCCCCCCCCTCCCCCTTCCATGATATCCGTATTGATGAAAATAGTGTTATATTATTTCCCGAGCTATATATCACCCGCTTTGGAACCCACATAGTCTAGGCAGGCATGTCAAACTTGAGGCCCGTAGGCCTCGTGGGTTCTTATACATGATCTGGTGCGTCCCCTGGACCGTAAAACGAGTCATTATGCAATGCGACTATATTATTCTTTGTACAAACGTCGAGGAAATTCAACATGGGTATTTTTCATAATTTGAAAAACTATTTTTTACATGTGTGGTAAGTGTACCAAATCTGTACTCTTTTTGCGATATAGACCGATTTCCGAAAACTCTTGAATTTGCACACCAAATATGTGCAGTGTTTGGTAGCACATACGTATATTAACAGTTATCTTATCACATGAAATTAAACCAAACACCCGAGAGATCTATGATTATGAACACATATTTGTAAACCGTTATAGAAATTACTTTAGCATAAGATTTAAAGCCCGATATTAACACCAATGTTACAAATAAAAGGTTTCAAATTGTTGTTAAAAATTATAGGGTTAGTCTTATTGTTTTGATTAGTGGGCCTCCTTTATTTTTATTTTATCGCTATCTTACAGGTAGAGAAAGTATTGTGATCGTCAAAAAAATCGAACTCGAGATTTTGATGAATGTCGACGTTTCATGACCCCCCGAATCCGAAAATGTTGTTTTTGAATTTCCGTATGTCTGTTTGTCTGTCTGTACTTCCGACTAGAGATTAAACTATTTCACTGATCAGGCTAAAACTTGGTATCTAGGGTTTTCATAGGGTTGCCCCGAGGGGTTTTTGGAATTGGATATCTAACCCTAAAATTAAGGGTATAGATTACTGAAGGGCAAAAAGAGAAAAAGTCGATTTTCCCAAAATCGGCTCTAACGATTTTGATTCAATTCATTTCTAAACATTTGTAGATATTCCAAACAAAATGGCTACTCTCAATATTTCAGTAAAATGACTTTAAGGTCTCCGGTCTGATGCGTAAATTATCATTTTTTATCATATCTCCGAAACTATTTGAGATATTAAATTGCTTATTATTACAAATATGTATATATATTTATAATACAAATATTTTATTCGAAGCATAATTTTATTAAACCAATAACTTTCAAGCTATACGCAAATATATATTTTTTTTAACTTTTCGAACACAAAAGGTTGTATTGCGAACTTAAAAAAAATCTAACATAAATTTTAATGGATATCGACGTCTCATGACCCCTCGAACCATAAACACTGGTCTTTGCAATGCCGTCTGTGTGTGTGTGTGTGTTTAAAATTAAAATTAAGATTAGTTTAATAAAGGGCAAAAATAGAAAAAATATATTTTCTCAAAATCGGCTCTAACGATTTTGATTAAAATTTGTATCTAGGAGTTGATTAAGATTATAAATAAGCTCGCTATTTCCATTTTCCCATGAAAATGACTTTTAGGGTACTTTACAGAAGCTAAAATTTCCGTAACTCCACAACTATTTGAGGTACTAAATAACTTATCATTGCAAAATTGTAGTACTATTAAAAAATAAAAACTTTTATATGAAATATATTTTTATAAAAACATTTTCTGAGATATTGGCAATATATTAATACAATTCTGTGAACTCTAGTTGTAAAGAGATACTACTTAAGTTTTAACGCAATAATTCTCCAATGCCATAAAGTAATTAAATAATAGAAGTATGTCTCTCAAAAAATTTGTTATTTCTCCTTAAACGTCTCAGGAGAAATTCTTGTACAACAATGATCTATCTCCATTTTGGACTCTATAGTCAACATTTACATTTTTTATTGGTCTAAATTTATAAATGAATAATTTAATAGCAATGCGATGACTTGAAGATGTACAACACCTAACAAAACGTCGAAAATGTCAACCGGAAGTCGAAATTTTAATACAAAGTGTTGACCCTTGTGGACCCAATATTGATCTTTTTTATCGGTCCAAACATACATATGAGGACATTAGTTCTTTAAAAAATAAAATTATAAAATTTAAAACCGGGACTCAAAAAATTACATAGGTATAGTGCAATATATGCTTGGTTTTGCTAGTGTATATTATTTCGTTTCACATATATTAAGAGTTTTGAGTAAGTATCTCAATTTATAAACAATAGAGCGATAAAGTCCGGGTGGAGTTGCGTACAATTTATTGTAATAATAATAATATAATCTACTAGGTTGTAATTCTGTGTATATAAGATATTGACAATATAAATAAAAAATGCAATGTGTCCTCTTACTATTTTTAATATTCATTGTAGCTCTTACGATCAAACGAGTTTGACACGCATGGTCTAAGGCGTCACATTCATAATAGACTGGACAGAGGGAAGACGGGAATATTGGGGTTTAAATACCGGTCGAGTGTACTGAGGGTGGGTTTTACTAAAAGATTTTTCACTCTATCTCAATGCAAAATCATTTACACTTCCCTTGTATTCAACCTCCTCCATCCCTAAACTTAATATACAAACTTTCTTTCGGACTTAGTTATCAGAAATGCAACTGGACATGGAAATTAAATCCGGGACTTATGGCTTACCATACCCGGTTACCGGAATTTAATTACATTTTCAACTATAGTTAGATGATTTGAAAACGATTGACCTTAATTTATAGAAAAAATACTTCAATACTTCAATGCATTGTTGATGAGACTGGGACCTTGTACATTTTTATATATTTAGTTTTAAAATACACTTCAAGCTAGCAGAATATAAGTTAATTTGGTGTCATCATTGTTACGGTATTGAAACGCTGCATGTGTATGAATTTTAAGCGGTTTAGTTAAACATTTATTTGACCCTCATTTTTCCACGGGGACGAATCGTTTAGCTTATCAGCAGATAACGAATAAATAGTTAATTTCATTCGAATACAGAATACATACAGCTTTTGGTGACATTCTAATGATCGTTCGATAAATTGGAAGCAATAATTTAGAATCATTCGCTAGTGTCTATAACTAGTTTCAACCTTCATTGAGTGTATCTGACTAGGAATGCCAGCTTGGCTGGTTGTCTGTGTTGCAAACAATCCCACCTCCCCAGGGGCTGTCACGTACCTTCGTCCCGTTTCATCCTGGTTCCGCATTGCATCCGTAGTCTGGCGCTGCAGTCTCTACGACCTTCATTATTTTACTATTAGTTCGCATTCTTTCCGTTTGTGATGTTAAAGTGGGATAGAAGACGTTGCGAGTGTTTTTACAGTTTTCATAGCAAATAATTTTTGTTCGGTGAAACAAATCAAATATTGCTCCAGTGAAAATATAAAGAGTTTAATTAATTTTCTCCTCATTGTTCTATATGAATGCGAAACGTGGTCTCTTATTGTACACGACGAAAACACATTTAGGGTGTTCAAAAACAAAGTTCTTAGGCAGATATTTGGTCCACAAAGCGATGAGCCTACTGTTGATTAAAGGAGGTTATATAATTATGACTTATATACCTTTTTATCAATACAAGACATTGTTAGGATATCATATCTCGTAACACTATTCTTTAATTTTGAGTCCGAACCAAAATATTTAACGAATTTAAACAATCGTATTCTCGTATATTGCCTATTCTATGACAATAAGACTGTATTATTTTCCTAATTTACACTCTAATATAATTATTGCTAGTTAAAATTGTTCCTAAATATTTAAACTCATTAACCATGTAAAATGATATGTTGCTTGAAGTAATCTAAATTATTGTTCCAAATTTGTGTTATTTTTGTGATCATATACTTCGTCTTTTCAGCGTTCACTTCTAACCCTATTTTTTACTAGACTCTAGTTAGATTTTAGTATTTATCACAACAGTTTTCTTACTATTGCCCAACAAACAAAATCATCTGCACATCTAAATAGCTGCATTGTACCGTTTAATGGCAATTCTTGCACTACCCTGATAGAATAATCTAAAGCTATATTAAAAATTAATTGGGGAGGTGCATCTTGTTTCGACCCATAATGTATTTCTAAAGTATCTGATTGTGATAAGTGACATCAAACACGCACCCTTCCACGCTTAACCATCTAACATACCTCACTTAGCTTGACAGGTTTGTACCCTTTGATTAGAAATAGTTCAACAAATTCAACAATGGAATTATTTTCTTAAAACACTTCTAAAATTGTCATAAGACTGCCTTGTAATATAAGTTGAGTATTAAATTGTTTATCTAGTACTGACAAGACCATTTAATGGTATTCTCTCACAGTTGCATGACTACTTTATTTCAATGCAATAGTTTAACAAATTTTCGAAATTTATTATTTGCTATTATTATTAATTTTGACTCTTCTTGCTGATATAAAATGTGGTTCACATACCGGTATTAATTTGACGAGTTTCACTATGGTGCACTTTATAAGATAGAGCAATACGCTAGTAGAGGTAATACTCTTAACGTTCAACGTAAACGGAGTGTATTTAAATTTGTGTACTATCAGTAGGTGTAGAAATGTATATTTGATAGGTAGTATAATTGTTTGGCCATTTTTTGTAAACATTTCTAAGGTCATGTTTCTTACTTTGCATCATTGTTTAGTCATGTTTATTGCACTTATAATGAATGTATAAAATATATCTACAGTTTAAATGTGAATTTAAAAGAATAATTTTGCCAGTTGTTTTCTATGGATATGAAACATGGTCGCTTACGTTACATGACGAAAATAAGATTATGGTGTTCGAAAGCAAGGTGCTTGGAAATATATTTGCTCAAAAAAAGGATGAGGCTACAGGAATGGGAGGAGGTTACATAATGATGAGTTACATACCTTGTACTCATCACAAGACATTGTTAGAATAATCATGTCTTGTAGATTACGGTTGGCAGGACATGCAGCGCGAATGGGAAATTCTAGAACATTGTTCAGGGTATTGACTGGAAAATCCATTGTGAAGAAACGATTGGGAAGACCTAGACTCAGATGGGACGATAACATTAGAATCGACTTGAATGATATAGGGTGTAGTGAGGTGGACTGGATTGAACAAAGAAGTGGACTAGATAGAACTAACTCAATTTAGGGGTAGGTGGCTTACTTTTATAAGTGCGTCAATGAACTTTCGAATTCCTAATGCCATAACATAAGTAAGTTAGTATTTAAACCTAATTTATTTCACCACACAGATGTTGGATAGAGAAGATAATGGGGACTTCACATTCTCTGGTTCTCTCTTTACTTGCGTGTTTGAAAAATCCACTTTCTTGGCGAGTCACTATCACTAAGCTGGAAAGATTTTTTTCGGCTTACTGCTGAAGAAGGTATTTATAAATTAATATTAATGTTTAGCATTATGTAAGAGTTTAGCTGACAAAGGTTTTTCATTGCACACATATCTTTAGTTTTCATTGGTAAAGCGCGCGATTGATTTTGTCATCTGCATTCACGCCTGGTTTTTGTTGATACTTTTACTTTATTATTTGCAAATTTAAAATAAAATAAAAGTTAATTACATCCAGGGGGTTTGCCTCCTAAAGCACTGTGACCCATTTCAGACATTTATAAATATCTAGTTATTTAATAAGCGTATTTTGTTACTTTAAAGTAAGCTTCATGCCCAAATAGTTTTGAAAGTTATCCACATGCTAAAATAGGGTTATACACCATGCATTCTAAGTACGATTTAAAAAAATTCATTTTAAGGTAAGATTAACTAATTTTTAACGACGTTTCACTTGAAATATCACAGTTCCTAGATCAAAGTAAATTATTTGAAAAATTATCATGGCTTCTTCAAACAGTTACATTTTAATGCCACAACAGAACCTTTTAGGATAGCTTAGAATTGTTAGGGTTCAGAACTGCCATGCTAATGAAAAATACAGTAGTGTGATATTCCCTCTTAAGTAGTTTGTTCCTTTAAAGTGGTTTTCTAGGGGACGTGAGAAAATGTAAGTGTTTTTGTAGTTTTTATATAAAAACTTTTTTTGGTCAAATAAATAGATTACTGCTGCATTACAAACCTAGAGTATAATTTTCTGCATGTGGGGACTTCAACAGTTTTTGAAGATCTATCAAGGATTTTCTAGAAGTTAATGATAACTTTTTCTCTTCATTTAAAATGTTTGTCATCTAATGCCGCTATGTTCATGACTGATATTGAACAAAATGTTGATGTCACCACGTGAAGAAAAAATTAAACTCTATGTTTCTAACAAAACACATATTATTTTATTTATTTTGGCCAAATAATGTTTTGTTATAAAGACTGCCAAAAAAAACACTTGCTTTTGCTCATGTTCCTTACATGTGATCCCCCTGGTTAAGCAGCAGACCGACGCAACGGATCTTTTAGATCCCCTGATCATGCGGCTACGTGCTGAGTAGGTTTTCATTGAGGGGTGCATTAGCGACCATGGCAAGGGGCTAGCTAGTGCCAACTATCGACTGGCGTCATTAACGCTCCAAACTTGACATTTTCTAATATTTACGAGTGGAAGTGTTAAACTTAATGTTTATTAATGTATCACCCGAGTCTGCACCGTTTTAAATACATATATATATTAATCTATACATCTAGATCTGCACGGCTTTAACTAATATTTATTAACATCTTCGTCTAATGCCGTGCAGGTTTGAAGATATATTTATTATTAATGTCGTGGTGACCTGGCGGTCTAGGGTTAAGGTGTGTGACTTCTGTGCTGGGGTCCGGGGCTCAATCCTCGGTCCCGGCACAGATTTATCTGATTACCAAACCCTTCCTTCACCTCTGACAAGAAATCTTGTGAATGTGGGGAATGCCAAGCCTCCACCGTGGTTCGGATTCCACGTTAAACTGTAGGTTCTCCATTTCATCTCACAATCACCCTACCATTACACATTATCGTAAGTGCGTATAACCCGAACGGGTAGTAAGACACGGTGCTAATAATAATAATTATTATTATTAATTTCGCTATATCAGGCTATGCAGGATTAAACACATATTTACCAACGTCGCCATCTAAGGCTGTGCATTGTGCTGGTTTAAACAAATATTTACAAACGCCTACGTCTAAGGCTGTGCAGGTTTAAACACATTTATTAACGTCTCCATAGAAGGTTATACAGCTTTAAACACATACTTATTAACGTTTGCTTCTAAGGATGAAGTATAAAATTTATTGATGAGTATAGAATTTATTGATGAACTATCAAGGTCACATGTTATTTTTTCTCTTTGATTAGGACAAAACGTTTATTTCCTTCACTTCTTCGTTTGTCCAAACTGTTGGAATAATTGACCATTCCAAGAAACCAGAGAAGTTAAAGCCTGTATCCTTTTAATATGCAAACTTTTGTGAGGTTACCCTTATATTCTTCATTACAAAGATACCCAGGAAGGTGGGAGGGCCGTTTTGTGGCCTCCTCGGTCACCTGACCTTTGTAAGGTAGATTACATTCCATGAGGAGTTTGGGGACATTTGAGAGAACATATTTTTACGCAGATCCTCCCACGGATATTGACGATCTCGTAGTGAAACTGAACCCTGGTTGTGCAACCATTGTTGTTGTGGCGTCCACCGGATAGCATTAATGCGACACACAACACCTGTCTCCAAATTCTCTATAAGAATGGACAGTACGCTCAGTAAACTCGTGGTGCCGTTCATTACCCTGCCTGGAAGCATTAGTCTGTACACTTACCCCAGTTAGTTGTCACCTATTTTGAAAACTAAACTTCATACGACGTTCGTTGTTTAACATTTTCGGATTGTTTGATTTTAAGGAATCACTCTTTGAAGAGATACTGCAAAGAATTTTATACATCCTGGAAATAATAATTAGATACATAATCCCAGGTTTTTATGGGAAACCCACTTTGGAACACTAACATTTATCGAAAGTCAATAAAACTTGACTTTCTAGAAATATTTACTATTTTATTTATTAGTTACAAAGTTCATCCAAAGAGTTATCGAAAGCTTATAATAATGCTTCCTTATGGATTACTGTGTAATCTCTCTTTACGTGATGAATTAAATGGACTAAGAAGGTAAATACAATAATTTTAGTAATCTTTTCCCCCTCCACCGTCAAAACAGAGTTTCCAGTTTTCAAATAAATTAAATTCAGACTGTATATAAAATCATGCGTTAAAAATAAAAAGTGATTTAAAGTTTGACCAAAGTTTAGTGCTAGTGTATTGTTTAGCACTCTAACCCTAACTCACCACTTAAAGTTCACACAACTCACGTCTTTCATCGTCAAATGAAACATACTTTTCTCAGTACCGTAAGCAAATTTCGCCACTACTTACACTAACACTACAATAGCACTCAAACAACACTAGGCTTTTTCCTTGCATGTCGTATATAGTAGTTCTTCCTTAAAACTTAGTTTCATTTAGTATTGCCTTAAGATTATAATTAACTTTATCACTTCTCCATCTGCGTTATCTAAGACGTTAGACTCACATTGAAATTGATTGCCATTGACAGGGAAGTCTATGTTCTACACTCATCTTGGTTCACTGAGAGTGGTTTTCCAAATGTGATACCAATCTATTTTTTTCTATCCTCTCTACTCCCTAATGATTGTGCATTTTCATTAAAATACCCTCCTCACTTTTTTCTTAGTAGCAGGAATTTTTTAATCGAAGCGCCTTAATAACCTTTTGGGTTGTATGCATATGAAATAATTAAGGTAATAAGTTATGGATGATAAAGGTTGAATTTAGAGGAAGTTTACCCAAATTTACTTGGAGGGGAAGTGGAAAATTATTTAAAGGAAACCTCCCTAAGTACACCCGACCAGAATTCAAATAAAATTAAGCATAAATTACATTATTTTTGTATTTTATTAATAAGGATTATAAGTTATGCCACGAAAAAAGTGCAGCTATTTTGTAATCTTGTTTTTCAAACGAATATGTATTCTCAAACTGGCAACAGGCATCCATTGATAAGAAGTGTGGACAAATTTGGAACTTTTTACATGTGATAAAAATTATATTTCTTCTTGTACGTGTTTTTTTGATATATTATTATTATTATTATTATTGAGTTCTTCTAGATGTGCCGGGACAGATGGAATTCCAAGCTTTATTGTTAAAGGCTGTGCCAGCATTTTCAGCCCTCTGTTAGCCTATATTTTTAACATTAGCCTATCAAATGAAACTTTTCCTCTTACATGGAAACAATCTGTTGTCGTACCTATCTATAAAAAAGGGGTAAGAACAAATGTTTGTAATTACAGACCAATTTCCCTCTTAAACACTTT
>CABEEJ010001003.1:92569-121521 GCA_901482245.1 Timema douglasi | reverse complement strand
GGGGGGGGGGGGGGGGAGAGGGGGCAGTTGGTAGCTAGCATCTAATTCTCAGAAGTGGGCGCTAGGCTAAAAAAAAGGTTGGGAACCACTGCCTGAGAACATTCGACAACCGAAGTGGTTACTAATATAAGTAAACGTAGAAACTGAAACAAACAAATAAATCTTAAACTATCAAAAAAACATCGACTCAAACTTTATAAACTGTAAGGTTGTTTGCAAATATTCACATTAATTAACATAAAACTAAATTGGCACAGCGAGAGTAATTTTAAGTTATTTTAATATATTCTTAAGCATTACATATGTTTGCATATTCTAATTTATATACTATATGGATAAAACCAATCTTTTTGATTTGCGACC
Organism: Timema douglasi; assembly: GCA_901482245.1. Classification (NCBI taxonomy): domain Eukaryota; kingdom Metazoa; phylum Arthropoda; class Insecta; order Phasmatodea; family Timematidae; genus Timema; species Timema douglasi. Next base: position 121,158 of record CABEEJ010001003.1, on the reverse strand, counting down.
TATCCTCATTATAAAAATGGCACATAAAGAAAATTAAAGAAGGTCAATTTTCCACTTAGTAAACAGAAACAAACCCAATGCCAATGTGATAAATTGTTTTATGCTGTGGGGAATTGAACTGGAAACATATTTATATATGTTTCGAGTTTAATTTACCTTCAATATATTTAATAATTTACCTTCAATATATTTAATAGAACTAAACTATCTCATATAATATCAAAAATGTAGGTTCTTTTTCACTAAATATACACAAATAAGCTAAATTTAAGATAATAGGTTCATACCCTATAGGCTATATGGAATTAAATATTATTCCTTTTTCTAATGCAAATAAACTTTCTAAAAATTATCTTAATAAACCTTATAATAGGAACTTTTATTTCTATTTTATCTCATTCTTGATTAGATGTGTTAATAGGTTTAGACATTATGTCATATAAATATGTTTCCAGTTCAATTCCCCACAGCATAACATAATTATCACATTGACATTGGGTTTGCTTATATTTACTAAGTGGAAAATTGACATTCTTAAGTAAACGTGTATATATAAGGTTATTTTGAGTTTTTAGTGTATAATCCTTAGACAACTTTTAATTTATCAGATTTACTACCCTTAGAATAACGCTGATTAGATTGTTATTTATTTAATTTAAATATGGTGGAAAAAGACACTTGCACATGGTAATCGAATATTCAATATTGGATGTGTTGTATTATACTATAGACTACTGTTTTGTATTAAAGTATGACATAGAAAAAATAGTTTTAATTGTTAACTAGCTCTTGATTTTTTAAATTAAATTTCATAGCATCATTATAATCCAAACATATATGACTTTGGTGAGAATAGAATCGGCAAAATAAAACAATAAAATCCTATAGGGAAGGAAATATTTCATTGGCCTAGGGTATCTTACATTCTACTAAATGACTATATGAATGTACTAAACATGAATAATATTGGTATGTGTTGGACTAAAAATCACAATTATAGTTAATCCAAATGTCATTCTGTATAGTTTGATTTGGTCGTTCTTTGACTTTTTTAGTATCTCCGGTTAAAATTAAGGTTAACAACAATCTTGACACTCATTGTATGGTTGGTTATAGCTAAATTTGACCATTTATGATGGCTCAAAAATTAATGACACTTTATTGTATTCATTTTCCTCACAAATAAGTTTTGACACTTTTAGAAGTGGTATATTATTTGTCTTAGTGACAGGACATGTTGGCAATGCCGATGAATACATCGCCGTTTTTAGTAACTTTTTAGCTGTCCAAAATCTCCAAACTATCATGAACCGAATATATTATCATTACTGAGAGAGCGATAAAAATCCGTAGCACAACTTCCTTTGGAGGGGAAGTAAAGCCGTCGGTCCAATGTCGATTGTTGCATGTAAAAGAACACTGGACGGTATGTGGAAATACCTTTTCTGGCAAAATTGGAAAATTGGTAGGCCCTTTGGTTGTGTAAATTCTCGTGTGCTGATATGTGGGTTCAAAAAGTGCGTGTTAAATACTTCAAATAAATAAATAGCAAAGACGTAGGTGCCATACGCCTAAACAACCGGGAGGATCGGGAATATTTTGTCTGGAAAAAACAGGCAAAATATATGGATGTTCACTAAAAAAACAGGAACCTTTATTAATTTTGGTCACTTTACAAGTTTTAAATAGTAGGCTTATTCATAATAGAAAAAGTTTACTGAAAATCATTGATTATCCCTTGCCATGAAACAGTGACCTGCGTACCAAGTGCATATATTTCCAAATAGTACAACTTCATAATAGCCAAATTTATGAAAAATCGAATTTATTTTCACATTAACACACCATGGGATTGCTCCTTGCAGAGGTGCCACTATTTACGCAACACAAAATTTCCTTTTTTTCACAGTTTTTTTTTGTAAGAAAGGCAATTTTTATTGGATTTGTCTCTCTGTATTTATATGTAATATATACATGCATACATATATACATACATACATACATTCATGCATTCATACATTCATACATACATACATACATACATAAATGCATGCATACATACGTGCATACAAACATACATACAAACATACATACATACATACATACATACATACATACATACATACATACATACATAAATACATGCATACATACGTGCATACAAACATATATATGCATACAAATATATATATATATATATGCATACAACTATATATATACACAGACAGAGAGATTCAATAAAAATTGTCATTCTTACTAAAAAAATGTGAAAAAAAATGAAATTTTTTGTTACGTAAATAGTGGATTCTCTGCAAGGAGCTAACCCAAGGTGTGATAATTGTGAAAATAAAACCTCACTTTCTAATAATTTGCACAGCTCAGAACAATTTCAGTTTTATAAAATATTGATCCACAAAAATTTTTCATTATAGTGGTATTTTATATTAAAATTAATAATATGAGATTTTTTTTCTCTAACGATATAAAATAAACCAGAATCTATTTTCCTGTGTGAAATTTGAGAAACCTATTTTCTTATGTTTCAGGCTTAAGCACCCAAACATAGTCCAGCTTTTAGAGACCTTCGAAGACAAGCACAAGGTGTACCTTATAATGGAACTGTAAGTTCATATTTAATTACTTTGGTAACTTATATTTAATTGTAAGTATAAGTTATATCATACCTAAATGTAAAAACACGGAATTATTAAAACATAATTATTATTCTTTCTTGTGCATTGATCACTTTTACTGTAGTAGATGATGATGGGGATTGTGTTTAGAAAAAATGTTTTTCCAAGTATTGGTAGCAGCTTACTATATATATATCACAACATAATCATACAAATATATGTAATGGTTGTCCACAGGAGTAAAAATGATGACAGGTAAATCGAACCCGGGACGTTTGGCTTCATACGCCAATGCTTTAATACTGACCCATTCTATTCGTCCATATTTCACAAGTTGTTATCTTTTAGTGTAATTGTGAAAACTGGGGAGAGTAATGGCCCCTCAAAGATTTCCACAATCACGGCCACGATGACTCTTATATATATCTGGCGTGCTGCCAAGAAAGTATTATTTCACCCGAACATAAATATAAATTGATACTTGCTTGGTATTATTAAAGTCAGATAAAAGCAGCCATGGCTGTGATTGAGGATAGATCTGAGTGGCTGCTACTTTCACCGGTTAACAGAGTCAATATAACAACTAGTCTAGTTTATATGCAAGGTGAACCAAAGTGGCTCATTGGTAAAGTATTGGTGCATAAAGCCAAAGGTCCTGGGGTTGATTTCCTTGTCCAGATAATAATTGTTCACTTAATTGGATAAATAATTTATGTTTATTCGAAAATTTCCATTTGGAAAAACTAGAATTAAATCCTAGTTTCTTCCCTCCTGGTGATTCCCAAATTTCCCACATATTATTAACATCTAGCTAAATTATTATTATTATCATCACCACGTCTTACTACCCATTCGGTGTGTACGCACTTACGCTAATGTGTAATGGGTAGGGTTATTGTTAGATGAAATGGAGGACCTACAGTTTAACGTGGGATCAGAACCACGGCGGAGGCCTGGCATTCTCCACATTCACAAGTTGTGATTAATACATGTCTTGTCAGAGGTGAAGGATGGGTTTGGCACTCAGATAAATCTGTGGTGAGATCGAGGATTGAACTCCGGACCCCCAGAACAGAAGCCTGACACCTTACCCCTAGACCGCTAGGTCACCAATATTCAGTTAAAGAAATAATATAAACCGAGTTTTTTTTTGTTTTCATGAAGTTTCGTCCAAATGATCCTTGTCATTAAGCTTTAATAAAGAGGCTTTTTAAGTAAGCACGTGCTTTTTTATTCTCTGTGGCGTAAATGCTGGCGGCAATTATAAGAGTACCACCCCTTGTCAATTTGCCAAATGTCCCTGAGAAACTGTACCGTTATAAAAACCTTCCGAAAATATTCATCATAACATCAAACTTACATTTGAGCAAGAATATTTCTCGATGCATTTGGTCGAGAGGAAATCAGACTGAAGTCATCTTGACAACAATAAATATAGGAAATTATTGCACGTAAACCCTTAAGTTCCCAGAAAGTAGAATTAACATTCATCCTTAAACCATGAAATGGTCAACTGAATAATCCAGATAATCATGATTATAGTCCATTGACATACCGACTAAACGTCAAGATAATCTACTTTGGTTTGTCAGTTTTGTGGAGCTTGCGATTTATAATCATGAACTGATGTATTGAAGCTGGTTTTGAAATAAATGGTTTGGCCACTGTCCCTTCATATAAGTACATTTCCTCTAAATTATAGTCATTTTTTTCCCATTAGCGTATTTAAATGTGGCTATCAAGTATGTAATGGAAAAATAATTGTCATTCGGTGGTGAGTGCACAGATGTTAGTGCCTTAGATATAATTTAAAGAATACTTTGTTTTAAATTATTTTAAATGTTCAATAATCCAGACATTCATTGAATTCAAAGCATCCACCTTGTGTACAATTATAGTCCAACACCCACCCCCTCCTTCCTACACCACTGGATAACCTCAATTAAAGTAGATATATTGCTATTGAACGTTTTTACATGGCTTTCAATTTATAACTAGAGTGAGGCACAGGAGTGGGTAAAATGGAAATATTTATTTTCTGATTCAGAACATTATGTGCCCATTGCTTACACTGATGTGCAAAAAGTTCACCTTGCTAGTTTCCACTAGTGTGGCCCAAAGATGAGCCACATACAATATATCTGCTGTACTCAATATATATATATATATTAAATATATGTATCACCGTGTCTTCCTAATTATTCAGGTTATATGCATATTATTAAAACTACTCTAATGGGGACGGGGTAAGGATGAGAGAAGAAACATTTCGGAGGTAATCCAGCCCCATTCACGTGGAAGGAGAGTGGAAAGCCATCAAGCAAAAACCACCATCAGTGGACCCAAACAGGATTCATCGGCAGGCCAGTCAAACATAAAAGCTACGCCTTAGAACAATGGTTTTAAAACTGGGTTGCACGAAACCTCAGGGTTCTGCAAAGGGATGTCGGGAGTTCTGAGAGACTACTATGCGTAATGGTTGTAGGGACATTATTAATGCTTCTAAATTTGTATGCTAAAAATTCTTCAACATCAATCTCATTTGCAGCATATCCGTTTAGATAATGAAAAGAAAATGAAATTACCTTTTAACATACACACACATACGCACACACTCATATACACACACTCATTCACACACACACACACACACACACACACACACATGTTCCTATTTTTTAACCCTTTTTCCAGTTGCATGATGTTACATTTCCTCTAACTACCTCTGCTTTAACTCTCTGTCACTAACCTCTTAGATACTAGCTCATGTGTAAAATGTATCAGTAAAAAATAATCCCTCCTCTAAACATACCAAATAAAATTGTAATTCTAAAAAAATGCAAGAAAAAATTCACTGTTTTTCTTTAATTGGTTAAGCTCACCTGTATCAAAGAGTTTGTAGGTCACTGAACATAATATGGTGAAAAATTATTTTAAAAACTACTCCATCATCTCAAAATACATATGATTGAACAGTCCTAATTGAATTTAATTGTTGATATAGTAAACAAACGTTTCCTACTTCTTGGTGGATGAATTTAAAATAAAATTGGTAGTTATAACCCCCAATATACACACACACACACACACACAATGAAGAAATCCAAATCCAAAAATATTATACTAGGATTAAAGTAAATACCATATAATGTCTATTGATTTTGTTACATAATCAAATTATGATTATAACTTCACTATTTACCTTGATTTACCACATGTTCTAAGACATCACTCTAGAAATAGACTAGACTGTTGATAGTAGGGAGATTGGGTTTCGAATCCCGGGCGAGTATTTTGAGATTGGTTTTTCAACAACAAAAAATACACTTTCCCTTCATGCAATTGTAGGTGCACTTCCTCTAAATTGAACCTCCCTCATTCCTAACGTGGTAGCGTATAGTTTGAACCGGTAGTAAGTGAAGGTGATAAAAAACTACACCATTTATTTTATATAATACAATTAAAATGATGTCATGATTATAGCAGTTTATTGCTATAAAACATATCAAGTTATGTATTGTATTTATAAATAATATTTGTTTTATGAATATGTGTGCACAACCATAGCTATTTCTCTTTTGTATATACTATCAAATAAATTGCAACAAGCACTAGCGTTATATGACGTTAATAATCCGATGTGGTCAGGGGCACATCCACAGGGGGGCAGGGGTCTTTGGGGGCTGAAGGCCCTCCCCCAGAAAATTAAGAATGTTACAAAAATATTATTAGCACTATAATCTGTCAAATAACTTCCTTTAATTATATTTATTGTAAAACAAATAATTTTTTGAAGTAATTAGGGCTTTTCGAAGGCACACTTTTTCTGTGGACTTTTAACTTTACTTTAAATTTGCACTTAAATGAAAGTTGGGCATGTGATTCCGTAATATTTTGTAGAAATGATTAAATTCTTTACTCTTTGTACATAAGGGTTTTAAGTGTGTACATTAATTGAAATTATCATTTTAGAACAATTATGTAAAAACTATTGTATCAGGACGAGGGGAAGGAGCAGTTGATATCATACCCCCCTCCCCCCTGCAAATTCTCGGTGTGAAGAAGAATAATGTGTAAATACAGACCTGTTAAACAGTGACATGCACGGTATTAGAGGGTAGGCCGAGGATCCGATTTTTGTACAAATTAGATTTAATATTACCATTTACATCCTTTGAAATCCAAATTTTTCTCGGGGGAGAAAATCCCGGACTCCCACTTTTTAAGGGACGTCGTTGATTCTCTATCTTTCTTATCCCTCTACTTCAAATCAAATTTCCAAATATTACAGTATTTGAAATATATAATCGTGCATTATGAAAATTACTATGTAACCCCCCCAGCTCAAAATCCTGGGTGCGCCCCTGCATGTGGAAAAATCACATCTGGCCGAGATCTCTGACTTAATATAAGTCAGCAGAAGCGGATTTACACTTTAGGCCCACTAGGCACGGGCCTAGCAGCGGCGGCTTTACGGAGCAGCACATTTTGGATTACATTTTTATATTTAATAATTATGTTTAAAAATTGTTGACTAAAACATTATAGAAATATTTCAAGTTAGTCAGAACTACAATACTTATTTTTTTAAATAACTGTACTTTGCAATTGCTTCGTAACTGACGCCAGTTTCCCCTTCTTCATATTGTGAACTTAAGCTACTGTAGGGCATGTACATGCTTGATTATCTTTCGCAGAAATCTTTTCTCGAGTAATAACTTTCACCCAACCATTCTCTTCCCCCTCCCCAACACCTCTTTCCTCCGAAACTTCCTAAAGCACTTGACAAAAAAAAATTGGGAAGTGGGGGGGCGTATATTATAGTAATTTTGCCTAGGGCACAAAGAAGGAAAGAACAGAGTCACAGCCGCTAGGTTAAAAATGTTGCACTCCTTTACGAGGCTTTACTCCTTCAACGTTGGGATCGATAGGTGCGATCCCCAGTGACTACAGCGCAATCAAGTGAGCATTTTTTAAACGACTCACTTTAAACTCATATGTACTAGAAGGCAGATACAAAATATGAGCTCCTGTTGGCTGGCGGTCACCTAGAAAGCTTCAGGTAGCACCCTCCCCGTCTCTAACCCCCACCCCCTCGTCATAAGTACCCTAATCCTGCCACAAACCCGCCTCTGTGGGTCAGATCAGGAACAGATCTGAGATTGCCCAGATCTATCACAGATTTGGCCAGATCTTTCACTATTCCAAACTAGATTGCACTTCTAGCACCAACAAACAGGAGACAGACACTGAGTGATATTTCCATCATGCTGATGGTTAGTGGCTATCCCATCATGACTTTGTGAACTGTATATACGTCTTAAGAATTATAGCAGCTTGATTCCTTGATGGTCTTGGATTTGCACCGCTTCTAAGCTTGCATACAATATCTGGATGGTTTAACTTCTAGATTAATTATTGGGGGAGGGGGGGATTAGAGGAATGGTCTAATTGAATAAAAGTTGGAATGTCTGCTAAGAGTTATATAATGTGTAAGTTGCGAGGGGGGAGGGGGGGGGATCCTCAGTTCATAGAAATTAATTTATCTAGAATAAAATTGTTTATTTATATAAAACTCAGCATACTATTGTTAAATTAGTTGAGTGTTATAAAGCTGTGCACTAATTAGTGCACAACTTTATAACACTCAACTAACTTAACACTAATAGCCTATCAAACTAAACCCAAACTGGAATAAACACATTTATTTTAGAAATTTGGTTATTTCCAGCTATTTCTTTGACTCAATGTCGTGTCTCCATGATAACCAGTTAGTTCAAACTTTACATGTAAATTATGCTAATCTCTCAGTAGCTTAGACTTTACATGTGAATTATGCTAATCACCCAGTAGAACATTCATTGGCCAGGCAACGGTATCAAAGTAAATACTTTCAAGAGAGAGAGAGAGTTGTAAATCTAAGCCTATGTATGGTTGGACAAATAGGGGCAAAGTGGGTGAAAACATATCACGGGTACAGATCTGCCTAACCGGATAACAGTCCAGGATGGGCTGAGCATTAGTTGAGTAGAAAAGATATTCCTCGTGTGGCGGACATTGACAGATAAAAGTGTAATTGGTTTAATTGGTGTAATTGGCTCTGATCATGCCTTTAATCAACATTTCTCCACCATTCACAACTACAGTAAGATTTTCATAGAACGAGCCTTATTTGTCATTTAGAAAATATAAGAGATCTACAGCTGTCACTTTTGATCGATATTATCACAACCTCTAAATTAACACTAACAATAAACTATAATTGTATCATGGTTGACCACAAAAAACTATGTTTGTACTTTTTTTAAAGGGCCTTCATATCAAAATCCTAATGTACACAAATGTTCAATAGTATCCAGACATTCCCCTATTAAGTACGACTTTGACCAAGACATTGGTTAACTACAAATAAGTGTTTAGAAAAATATTGCATGGGCCTTGTGCATTAAATAAATTATTCACAAAATAACTTTTAATTATCCATGTTTATGAGCTGTATTGATGGGAACACAGACTAAAGGTCAGGTTCATTATTCCTCGGTGACCTGGCGGTCTAGGGGTAAGGTGTCAGACTTCTATGCTGGCGGCCGGGGTTCAATCCCCGGTTGCGGCATAAATTTATCTGATTATCAAACCCTTCCTTCACCTCTGACAAGACATCTTGTGAATGTGAGGAATGCCAGGCCTCCACCGTGGTTCGGATTCCACGTTAAACTGTAGGTCCTCCATTTCATCTCACAGTCACCCTACCATTACACATTAGCGTAAGTGCGTATAACCCGAACGGGTAGTAAGACGCAGTGCTAATAATAATAATAATACATTATTCCTCATTAACATTAGCAAACCATTAGCAAAACTATAAACATGTGTTACCGGGATGGTTAGTAAGGAGCAGTAGGGTTGGGAGGGGGGGGGGGAAGGGGTAGGAAGGTGTTTATAGAAATATTCAACTTTTTTCTTTATTTTAAACCACTCACATATGTTAATTTTAAAATGAGACAAAATAGTACCAGCATGGCCCTATCTTATAAAGCCATTAAGGTGAACTTGCTACCTTTAAGGTTAAATGGAGTGTACATTTATCACTGAAAAAAAATATATATATTTGAAACTATTTTTGTATACATTTTTAAGCTATGTTCATTTAGCTGGCAGCACAATTTCAGACAGGTTCTGGATGAGAGGTTAAATTTTGACAAAATTATTTTATGTCAGAGTCAATAGTAAGAATAAGAGGGTGCAAAATCGAAAGTATTTTCAAAAATGTATATATTGTGGCTAAAATGCATTTGTTTGGAAAGTAATCATGGAATCATATTGCCATCAGTACACATTCATCTATTAAGATACTATATCACATAGGTACCAATAATGTACAGTACATGCATACTGATGGATTCATATTCTTAACACAATTACTTATTATATTTTATTTGAAAGATTTGTTTCCTTAGAAGTCCGTAAAACTATATCTTCTCTTTTACTTCCAATTCTTTTATCACCCATTTGGAGGGTAGAAAAATAAGTGTTGAGTTTAAAACACAACCAGAATCTTTTATTTATAGAAGAAGTGTAAAAGTATGTCTCGCTAATTTAAATTTTTTTTAAAATAAAATAACTAATAAAAATACATCTTTCCTTTTTTATAGTGTGACTGGGGGTGAATTGTTTGACCGCATTGTAGAGAAAGGTTCATATACAGAGAAGGATGCATCAGATTTAATTCGGCAAGTTTTGGAAGCTGTGGACTATATGCATGAACAAGGTGTTGTACATAGGGACTTAAAGGTAAGGATTCCAATTGTAACGCAGATATTTTAACTCTAAAGTTTAATATATTATACCTTTCATTTTCCTTCTCATATAGGTACACAACACAACGCCTCTTCATAAATACATTTTAATGACGTGAATGTGCTGATTTAAAAAAAAATTCCATTTCAATATTAATTTAAGGCTGGCCTTATGCATCAACTCGCCATTTTTAGAAAATGAAATTCAGTCAAAAATGTCCCACCTACATCTCGTCAACAGAGAAAGAGTTGTTGGTAAAACACGCTGAATATAAAGTAGTATTTGGCTAATTGAACATTGGTTAGTTCGAAAAGTTTGATAATTCAAATTTTAGAAGTAAATGTTTGGATAATCCATAGCTTATATATTGTAAATTTTTTTAATTTTGTATTTATTTCAAACCTAACTTAACAACCTTAACTAAACAACCCCATGGACTGAGAACGTCAAATAAAGTTAGAGTAAGCCAAATGACACATTAAATGTGAAAGTTGGGTACTATGCACCGGTGGCGAGCGGGTTTCCTAATAATAGAAGGTATGTGTTTGCTCAGCTTTCATCAATTTTGATTCAAGTGTGCAATTTTTGTTTGATAAGTTTTCCGGGGTTTTATAGTTTGTTGAATTTTTTTTATGTATGTATTTACTGTGTCTATGTGTTATATATAGCATATATAAAATGTGTGATTATGTGTAGTATATTTTGAGGTTATTGAGGTGTACATGCTGTCTAGATACTCTTGAAAATGGGTACTTCGATATCCCTAGGAGTTCGAATTAAAAAAAGTTCTACTGTATGATCAATAATTTCAAAAATATAAGATAAAAAGGGCCTAATAGAATGTAACATTGGGCCAGTTTCATAGTCAAATTTAGTACGCCTCAAGTGCGGCGCTACACTAAATACAAGACGATACCTACCTAAACTTGAATGGAATGGGCCGTTCTCTCATAGGAAACTGGCCCATTCCATTCTGGTTTAGGTAAGTGTCGTCATGTACTTAGTGTAGCGCCGCACTTGAGGCGTACTAAATTTGACTATGAAACTGGCCCATAGGCTTAATGTAATATAAACATTTTATAAATCTTGTAATTATTAAATGGTTATCATAGAATATGATTAGTATAAGGGAAAGATGTATATAGAATTTCTTTAAATAATTCTGGGTGTTTTCTTTGACCTCTATTTTTAACATGAACCTGAAAACTTGAAAGTGTGGTCTCTATGTAAGAGTAGCATTGATATCCATTAAAGTATAAACCTAATCTCATATGTGATTGCAGCCTGAGAATCTACTTTACTACAGTCAAGATGAAGACAGCAAAATAATGATAAGTGATTTTGGTTTGTCCAAAATGGAAGATTCTGGTGTTATGGCCACAGCTTGTGGAACACCTGGCTATGTAGGTAGGTGTAATTCCTTTTTATTCCCCTGTTTTACACAGTAAAATAATACATTTATAGAACACAGCTTTATAATGTTATATTAAAAATACTTTACTAAGAGTATTAAGTTAATTTAATTAAGATGACTGATAATATTAAAGATTTTGAAGAGGGTCATTGATCTGAATAGGTAGACCAAAGCATGGCTCAATATAAAAAATTGACAAGTTAATTTAAAAAAAAACTTTAGATATTGTGGGCCTGGGTCACAGCTAAATGTGCACCTTCCCTTCTCAGAGTGATATCAAACTATGGGTATTCACACCATATGACAACCTAATCCTTTCTAAAATACATCTCCCTTTTTATGCACCACTCTTACCAATTACGTCACATTATTCCGACTAAGGATCGTCAACGTAATTGCAAATGCTCACCTCCAACACTCTTGTTTTGTTTGTCTATCTGAGCACAATCCTCTATTGGTCAATCTATTTCCAAGTCCCGCACTTACCGGCTGATCTCATTATTTAAGTTATTGTGTCATTTCACAGAAAATAGGAGCCACCTGCCTTCTTCCTTCTTCTGCTCAACCATGCCATACATATCCTTAATGCATGTCCCTCCTCTTATTTCACCATAACACAGCCATAAAGAGTATCATTTAGGGATCCTTTCTTATTAGTTTCTCACTCCCACCACCATTTCCCAAATTATTTATGACATCAGGGACCACTTGGGAAACAAACCATTCCACTTGGCTCACCTTCATGGAATCACCCTCATAGTAAACTTTCACAATTGATTAAAGTTTGAACTCAATTCTATTGACACAAGTGCAGGTCCTGCAAAGGCTCACCAAACTGAGAAAGCTAATCTATTTGGGTCACACCTTGACTGATCAGGTTCATAACTCATATAACTCATTGTGGGTTATATTTCTAGGCTAATAGTCTGATATATACTTTACCACACCTAAAGGGGTGTTATCACTCCAGCCAGGATGTAAAGAATATGCCAGCTCAAGACACCCTCCCCTTTTCAGATGAGTGGGGGTACATAGAGGCCAAACTATAAATAGAGGATGATTTAAGAATACCAATAAACATACATTTTAATAATAAGGAAAGCCATATTTGTTCAGTAAATGTAATGAACATGATACTTTGATGACCTCATTAATATGTTATGCAGTATACCTAGTAGAAATGAAAATATATCAAGAATTGAGTGCTTATATCATGCAAGATGTCTGCAAAGTATTTTAGTCACTTTATAATATGTAGCCTACATAAATAGACTTTCGTCCAATAAAATCCACACCCCTTACATTATTGTAACTTATAATACTTAGCACTGCGTCTTACCACTCGTTCGAGTTATACAATTAAGTAGTATTTACTCTAATGGGCTATGAATTGGGAAGGTTGAATATAGAGAAAGTGAACCCGTATTTGCATGGAGGGAGAGTGTAAAACTATTTAGGAAAAACAACCCCCAGTTCACCCGAGTGAGATTCAAACCTCGATCTCTACATCCTCGGCAGTCTAGCTAAACACGAAACTTGTGTGTTAGCTAGCTATTCCACTGAGGCTGGTATAATCATATTAATTTTGATATTATTTATCGAAAATGATATCTGCAGATAATATGAATTGATATATGCTGAAGGGAGAGTAATTTTAATATAGTTTGTAACTGTAGTATAATGTTCTTTCTACCACATTCTTACTTTGCTTCTTTACTTATTAGTGGTTTCACAACAAAGTTCACTACTTCTTTTTTTCCCTAAAACGTTTAAGTTGACAGCTTAAATAAGGTGTGTGTGTATCTATCTCTTAATATTTTGATAGTTTTTCTTATTTTACTATCGTATTCATATAGCCCCAGAAGTGCTAGCCCAGAAACCATATGGTAAAGCAGTGGATGTCTGGAGTATAGGTGTGATCTCATACATTCTTCTCTGTGGCTACCCACCGTTCTATGATGAAAACGATGCCAACCTCTTTGCACAGATTTTGAAAGGTTTGTAATTTCTTTTGTGTGTTTATTCTTAATTTAATATTAAGTTAAGACTTAAATTATTAGAGGAAGTAATATTTTCATTAATAAATTAAACATAGATAAGGTTGTACCAAAGAAAGGAACATCTCTTATACAAACATACACTTCCTCGGTTAGTTGGAATTGAAGTTTTGAAGTATATATTATATGCTAGAATTTAAACTGAAATTCTTTCAAAACTATGACTGCAAAATATACGCACAAAGGGGTATTAAAGTTTATCAACTTAATCAACCAACTATTAGTTTACCAACTGCGCTTGGACAAGTTTCTGGATAGCTCGACAGGGGCCCTGGAATGTTTTTTATTGGGGGAGTGAGAGAAGGCTGACATGATGACGCTACACCCATGTTAAGCAAGGTTTAGTAAAACAACTGATTTTTATTACTCTTTTTTTTACTTTCTCATATAAAGATAAATTATTAAGAGAGTCCAAATTTTCCACCTTGAGATATTTTAAAATTTTGTTCCAAGCTAGACTACAATTATGAGAAAGTTTGTACGATCAATTTATTTGATTGTTCCAGTTTGGAGTGATAATTTGATATATCAAACCATCGGAATTTGTTTGAATTAAAGGTTTGCTTATAAATAGGCTACACTTATTATCCTTTCTACTACATTACTACAAAATCATATGTCATTGGACTCATGTGATTATGTTAAACAAATTGATTCAGGCAAATAAATGATGTAGCCATGCCCCTTTACCTCCTTTCAGCCCCCCTAGTTCAAGCGCTTTTATAGCTCGGTATTTGTAAGCCATAGAAGTAAAAACCACAGCTTGTAGATTCAATTAAAGATACTGCAAATTAATCGTTTTTTCACAGTAGATACCTTTATATTGTAATCTAGATTAATTCACAATGCATATAAACTTAAGAACATTAATATTTCATTTTCCTTGTATTGAAGCTGATATTTTCTATAAAACTCTTTTTTTTGTACTTCCTATGCAGGTTATCTGTAACATAAAACTCCATTTAATTGCCTTTAATTCTGGATTCTTGAATAGGTAGGTTGGAGTGTAGAGACGCCTAACAGTTTGCCTTTAAAATTATTTTTACCATTCCCAATCTAGATATTTAATCCTTAAAGAGTGATGAAACACTGTTCATATATATATATATAAGGTAACAATATAACATACAAACAGTTCTTAGTTCAATATTATATATATATATATACCCACATATACATAAAAAAAAGCCCGGACTCTTTGGTAATGTCCATCATATAGTTACCAACATTTTTGCATTGAGTCAATGATTTTTTTATTTATAATTTCACAGGCGAGTTTGAATTTGACTCCCCTTACTGGGATGACATCAGTGACTCGGCTAAAGACTTCATTCGGCAGCTCATGTGTGTAGAGGTTGAAAAGAGATACACTTGTCGGCAAGCTCTGGCTCATCCTTGGTAATATATTTAATAATGCAAAAACTATAATATTACCATACTTAGTTTTACCACTTATAATATGGGCTAAGGGCCAGTTTCATAGTCAAATTTAGTACACCTCAAGTGCGGCGCTACACTAAGTACAAGACGACACCTACCTAAACTCGAATGGAATGGGCCGTTCTCACATAGGAAACTGGCCCATTCCATTCGAGTTTAGGTAGGTGTCATCTTGTACTTAGTGTAGCGCCGCACTTGAGGCGTACTAAATTTGACTATGAAACTGACCCTAATTTACTAATCCTGTTTTCTCTTGTAATTTATTGGCGCTTAGGTAAAAGATGTATGCATTTAAGTACATATTAGCTTTGTACCTATTTTACCATAATCTGTACATTATAAAATTATTCTAAACGTGGACCGTATAAATATTTATTTACATTGGTGGGTATGAATATTTTCTCCCTCTTGCTGAATAGCTAGAATAATTATTATTCCCTTAATATTACAGCTGTGTAAATAGGATCATGCTAACCTGACAGCACACAAATAAATTAAACCAACATATATCTTAAGATAGTATCAAATAATATGCCTCTCTGGTTTTGTTTGTTTTAAACAATATGATAAGCACTTCAAAAGAGGAAATTTGTGTCCAGTTGATCAAGTTAAAAGACTATATAAAGCACACCAAATAGTTTAATTGAAATAAAACCCCCATTTTAAAAAAGAAAATATTTAATCTTTCTAATATTTTATTTTATCATAACCTAGGATAATATATTTCAAAGTCACATTAATTATATTGTATGAGGTGCACCTAGAAAGGAAGAACTAAATCACTTTTTTTTTTTTGTAAAATGTTAAAACATACACACTACTTCTATACATCATTGCTAAGTAAATTTAAAAATATATTGCATTGAGGCACGAATTATTTAATAGCCTCGTCAAAGAAATTTCTTGTCAAACTATTCATCCACTATATATTGACTTTTTTATTTACCTCTTTATTGCTGCCCAAACACTGACAAACTAAAATTTCTTCTTCAGAAGAAATAAGTGGTAGTTGCTAGGCACAATTGCAGGGATACATGGTGTGTGCTCAAAAATTTCCCACTGAATTTGGTCAAGCAACATGCACATACAAATGTCAGTATGCCATTGTCTTTTATTCTGAAACTCATGTTATAAATTCTTGAGTGTCACAGTAAAGGTCTGCAGAAATCAAAGTCTTTTGTAGTATGAATGCGATCAGAAAGACATCTATCTGTCCTAAGATATAGAAGCCATAAATTATTTTCACCAAAAACGTTTATTTGAATTTCATTAGCTTCAGGCATTCAAAATGACCTCACTGTAATGAGTGCTGCTTAATATAAAGTGTCACTTGACATACCCATGTTTTGTCTCCTATCTTAATGAGGTTCAAAAATTTGTCGCTTGTATTGTGATACTGCTCCATAAAATTAAATGATGCTGCCATGCAATTATTCTTGTAACTTTCCATTAGTATTTTAGGCACTCACCCCAAACACAATTTTTGATACTCAAATGCTATTTTACAATTTCATGCACTATAAAAGGAGATAAATATGTATATTTTTATTCAAATTAGAAATTGTGGATTGTCTGTTTTTCCGAATATACACATTCACTTGTTCCAGAATTTGTCTGTGATCATTAATAGTTAGCCACTTTGATTCTTGCTTTCGTTAAACAGCTTGCATGATTAAATTTCATTTTCTTCCTTTATTCATGCACTTCAGTAATTTATTAATGAATTTTGGTTGGGTGAACAATTTTTGCATTTAAAAATCAGATCAATAGTAAAGATTACAGCTGGCGGGATTTTTTATTTTATATTTGCAACAAGACTGGCTTTGTTTTGCAATACTCCACCCATATGTTCAGTTACCATGCATGTTCATTTTCTAATTTCTGGGTGCACCCCATACTTATGTGTGTTGTCAATTTATAATGTTCACTCAAATAAATTCTTATCAACCTAAATGTTAAGCTCGTCGCCTGAAGCTTGTTTCTAAATAGACGCAAACAAAAAATGCATGTGTTTCTTCATAAAAAATTGGTTGTGCTTGTTATTTAATGTTTACTTTATCAAACCTTTTCAGCAAGAAAATAATAAACTGAACTATGATATCCCTGCAATAGCCAACTTGTAAACTCTTTCATGTCGAGGGACAGCCATCTATACTTAGCCATATGTGTCCACATCTCTGCTCTCCAATTATCAGCGCTACATACTGAAATGACTAAAAAACCAAGAGCAACTTCTCCTTCGGAGCGTAAACTTTATACTTTATTCATACCAAAGTAAAATAGTTATAAAATAAAAGCTCATTTTTTCACAGTGTGTGCAAGCGTGAACAAACCTTACTCATTTCAACATTGATAACCACTCCAAATATGCAAGTAAAGAGCAAATAAACTTTTTTTATACCACTTATAAGGCCTATATGGTGTTTCCCTAAAAAGTATATCTGATACTATCCTTATGAATATGTTTTTGTAGCTGTATTTCTTTCACAAGTACTAAAAATTCTTTGCTTATGTTAGCATTTGAATTGCTGTAATCCTAAATACATTTTGTTTTTCTTAAACTAAAATAATTATGTTAATATAATTTTTAAATAAACTGATCATTTCCCTTATCGTGTTCCTAATAGATTGATAATCTTGTTTTTTTGTGCCATAGGATCTCTGGTAATGCCGCCAGTAATAAGAATATTCATGGCACTGTATCAGAACAGCTCAAGAAGAATTTTGCTAAATCTCGGTGGAAGGTTAGTTTTAGTTGATTATACTATATTTTCATTATTATACAGTTCACCAAGTATTTTTAATTGCTAATAATCTACTATTTTATATATTTATTTTCCTCCTATTCTATCCAAGCATGTATTTGCTACATTTAGATTTTAGGCTTTACAATTTACAAAGCTATTTAAAACCCTTTATGTGTGGCGGAGTCAACATAAGTAAGGAAATCATCTTGGTTTTATGTTTATGTATGTATCCATATATTTTAAGTTACAACAAATGACTAGTACACTATCACAGTTCAGGAATAATATTGTCTTTTCCTGTCCCAAATCATAGTTAATATATTAATTTAGTGAATACTATGTCATAATTAAATAATTATTTTTCTTCGGAATATAACACTAGACTAAACCTTTATTTCCATGGTGTAACCTAAACTGGCTTAGTTTTAAGATTTTTAATGATAGATAACATAGTAGAACTCATAAATAACATATTTAATCATCACATGTCACCCTGGATAGCAATTCTATTTTCTTTTTTAAATCAGGCACCCTCATCATTAAATCAATAAATTATCTAGATAAATCTAAAATTAAAACTCAAACGTTAAAAATGTAATCAAAATATCCTATAAAAGGTCCTCATAGGATTGACTCCAAAACTTTGTTTACCCACTAGAATAGACTTAGGGTGTTGAAGAGGTTCAAAAATTACTTCCATGAAATTTACTTATAAGTAATCATTTATAATAAACAAATTATTTTGTACCCACATTTCAAGGTATTTTGAACATAATTTTTAATAATACAGTTTGCACTTCACTCTACTTTTTCAACTTTTTGTTGCATATTTTATTTTATATTTTAAACTTTAGATAAAATATACTATCCAACACCTTAGCTCAGTCGATAGCATTTCTTTTTACTGAGCTAAGGGTCGCGGGTTCGATACCTGGCATAGCTGAAAATTTATCATTGGTGAAATGTGGGATTACTCTTTCATAGTGATAAATTAACGGTCGGGGACTGGATGTTGTGCCTGTCTTAGTCTTAAGATAGATTATAAGGCATATGAAGCAACAACAGGCCTAGCAGTCTGGTAGTGGAAAATATATGGCTTGAATAAAAAAATTGACCCAGACCATAGGCTGAAAACAGTAATGGATGTAAAGTAAAGATAAAATATAAAATATGCTGACAGTTGCTTTGTCATTTTAGTTCCAATAAGTCTTTTGTATTGTATTAGTCTCTTCATGTTGATTACTGTTAAAATCATAGCGTAAAATAAAACTTTTTAATTGTATTAACATGGTATTTTTTGTTTTACTTAATGATAACGGTATAGAAAAAGGTCTGGATGTATAGTGTGACTGTAGTTCTGTAATATTATATATCTAATATTAATAAATTTTACTAGAGCAAATTTTCTGTACTTGTACACCAAATCTTATGTTCTGCAGCTGCCATTTTTTACTGCAATATTGGTCATATATGAACTTACATAATAATCTATGTACATACATTTCTATAGTATTTAAACTGTTAGGTTGATTATTTTTTAAATTTATGATTTGATACTATTTACATCCAATCTAGGAGACTATGAGTGAAGAAACATTATAAGCAGGGCTACTTTACATGAAACATCAATTAACCCACAAATATTAATTTGTCAAAGAACTGCTATAATAACTAGGATTAAGTTTCACTCACTTATATATAGTAATTACAAAGTTGTATTTAATAGGTCACAGTCCCCCAAAATAACACAATGGTTTAAATATTATTTTCTTGTTTTCAAAATGTGTCTTATACGTATAGTTTTCTTCAAATTTGGTATCTTTGAATAATTTTATTTCTTATCAATAGATTTTTAGTTCAAACTTGTAGACTTAAAAATTAGATCTTCCCTAGGGAGTACATGAAAATGAGCTTTTTGACAAAAGTTTTGACATTTCAATCAAATTTCACTTATTTATGGTTATAATGTCCAATTCAAACACACACAAAATCATAAAAGTATTTATATTATATGTCTTTATAATTTGTGAAAACTTGAACTGATATAACTTAAAGAAATTTTGTTCAATTTTCTCAATGCTTGATAATTATCATATGTCTTCATCATAAAAAGCCATTCTATTAATGTGTGACTATAAAACTTAAAAACAGAAAATATTCTACAGAAAGAGAGCAAACTCTTAATATTAAAATATGATAATATTGAAAAGTATGTGTAATATACTGTGTGAGTTATCTAAGTTGATACACCAGAGTCTCCCGAAAATAAAACATTTTAGAAAAAATTGTTTTGAACAATTTTTTTTTGTTTTTTTGAGGAAAAGAGAACATCACTAGCTATTTTTGATTTCATGTATCTCTTCAAGGTTAAGTTCAGTTCTGTTTTCTTAGATCAAAACCTTAGATATTAGAAATGGCAATTTATTTTACATACAAAAATAAACCACTTTTGGCCAGATCTTTTTTT
Organism: Timema douglasi; assembly: GCA_901482245.1. Lineage (NCBI taxonomy): Eukaryota > Metazoa > Arthropoda > Insecta > Phasmatodea > Timematidae > Timema > Timema douglasi. Next base: position 100,603 of record CABEEJ010001003.1, on the reverse strand, counting down.
TTACTTTCTTGCTATCTTACAAGTAGAGAAAGTATAGTGATCATCAAAAAAATAGAACTCAAGATTTTGATGAATCTTGATGTTTCATGACCCCTCAAATCCAAAAAAGTGGTTTTTGACTTTATTTCTGTCTGTACCTCCAACTAGAGCCTAAACTATTTTACCGATCAGGCTAAAACTTGGTATCTAGGGTTTCGATAGGGTTGCCCCGAGGGATTTTTGGAATTGGATATCTAACCCTAAAATTGAGGGTAGTTTACTGAAGAGCAAAAAGAGAAAAAGTCGATTTTCTCAAAATCGGCTCTAACGATTTTGACTAAATATACTAAACATTTATAAATATTCCAGACAAAATAGCTTCTCTCAATATTTCGGCAAAATGACTTTAAGGGCTTCGGTATGATGTGTAAATTACCTCTTTTTATATTATCTCCTAAACTATTAGAGATATGAAATTACTTATCATTATACATATGTAGGTCTCTTTATAATACAAATATTTTATAAGACGCATATTTTTATAAAACCAATAACTTTCAAACTATATGTAAATATATATATTTTTCAATTTTTCAAACACAAAAGGTAAAGTATTGCGACTGCAAAAGAAAATCTAAACTGAAATGTTGATGGATGTCGACATCTCATGACCCCCCAAACCCTAAAAAGTGGTCTTTGCAATGACGTCTGTCTGTGTGTCTGTTTAAACTTATAATTAAAAGTAGTTTAAGAAAGGGTGAGAAGAGAAAAAATCGATTTTCTCAAAATCGACTAACAAATTTGATTAAAATTCGTATCTAGGTTTTGATTATGATTATAAATAAACTGGCTACTTTCATTTTACCATGAAAATGAATTTTAGGCTACTTTACAGAAGCAAAAACTTCCGTATCTCCACAACTATTTGAGGTACTAAATAACTTATCATTGCAAAATTGTAGTACTATTAAAAATTAAAAACTTTTATATGAAATATATTTGTATAAATCCAACAGTTTCTGAGATATTGACAAATATATTAATACAATTTTGTGAGCTTTAGCTGTAAAGAGACACCACTTAAGTTTTAGTGCAAAAATTATCCAATGCCAATAAGTAATAGAAGTAAGTCTCTCAAAAAGTTTATGTTATTTTCCCTTAAACCTCTTATGAGAAATGGTTTAACAACAAAGATCTATCTCCATTTTAGACTCAATAGTCAATAATTACATTTTTCATTGGTCAAAATTTATAAATGATGAATTTAATAGCAATGCGATGGCATGAAGAGTTGCAACACCTAATAAAATGTCAAAAATTTTCGTGGAAGTTGAAATTTTAATACGAAGTGTTGACCCTTATGGACCCGAGATTGATCTTTTTATTGGTTCAAACATACAAATGAGGACATTAATTCTTTAAAAACAAAATATTAAAATTTAAAACCGGGACTCAAAAAAAAATTTTTTTTACATAAGTATAGTGCAATTTATGCTTGGGTTTGCTAGTGTATATTATTTTGTTTCATATATATTACGAGTTTTGAGTAAATATCTTCATTTTCAAACAATAGAGCGAGAAAGTCTGTGTGGAGTTCTGTACCATTTATTTTCATATCCATTTTTTAAGATATTTTAACTTAGATTTTTATAACAATTTTTATTTAAGAACTTTTCATTTACATTATGTTATACTTTATTACGTTAAATGCACTATTTTTTATAGAAAAAATTACAAATATTATTGCATTTTATGTAATTTAGTTAAAGTAATTTAATAACTTTAATAAATGTTCAAAATCTATCATCACATCTCTGAATATTTTGTATTGAGTTAATCTAGAAAATATGGAGTGGATTAGAGATTCTTGCGGACCTATTGATAGATCTTTAACTAAGTGCTTATCACTCTCTTATAAAGCGAATTGAAAAGTGTATTGACGTTAGTGTTCATAATCTTGGATATTTATTAAAGTAATTTTATAATTAATATAATATTGCGTTTGTGTAATAAAGAATAATATAAGTTGATAGAAAGTTATTGAATAAAAATTGTTATTAAAAATACAAGTTAAATTACCATCCTCAAAAAATGTAAATTAAAATAAATATCAGGCAAAATTTTTTTTGTAGAATAAAAAATAACTAGGGCTGTTTTATTTCCCCCTAGAAAAAAAAAAAAGTTTTTTTCGAAACAGTTTTTTCTAAAATGGTTCAACTCTGAGATATTCTCGTGTGTCAACTTATATGCCTCACCTGATATGTTGCACCATTTATTTGTCTTAGATTCCAATTCAAGTTGGCATACTGATAACAAGTGGGTAGAGTCCATATAATTTAATGTATAGTAATGATAATAAAATGGAACGGGACATCTAATTTAGAAGTCAAGTGGTCTGGTATTAACCTGAAATAGTCTCTGAAAAAATAAATTTAGTACACATGCCTGAATTTGTATCAGAACTTCTATCTAAGGGGACTGAGTATAATGAATGTCATGTGTAAGAACTCCAAGGCATTGCCTTGGGTTTTGAATTTTAATGAAACAGGTGCCTCCTTATGATATTGCACAGCTTCTAAAGGCCCTATACTTTTTTTAATTTTAAATCATTACAGTCCAAATATCCTATAATCATAGACATTAGGAGAGCAGGAAAGAAATCTATAGCCTACCCTTGGAAATAACACATATAATATTCAGCGAGAGCGAATCGAGAACTAACTATTTTGTATCACACATTTTCTCCACAAATAGCTGTGGATTATATCTAGTGAGCTAAGTTACTGGTTTCGAAACATACTTTTAATAAACTAATTTCAATGGAAATGGATGTTGTCTGTTGTAGAGTTAGTTTCTAAGTTTTTTTTTATATATTAACTATAATAATAAAATGCGCATTAAATACTTCTGGTGGAAACTCTTGAAACAGATTTTTTGTTTTCATTTTGAAAGCCATTTAAATTATTACAAACAGAGGCTATAAGAAAACTCGTTAAGTAATCATTCTTAGTTTGGTTATATATTAGAAAAATAGTTTGATGCATACACTAGTAATCTAAACATGCATTTTCAAGTACATGGGTATCAATTGTTATTATTATTCACTTTTATAAATATTGACTATGTACTATTTCTTATCAACAAAACCAAACAAGTGAATTATTTTCTGCAGCAATTTTGCATTTCAGCAACATTAAAAATTAACTATTATATTTTAAAAGGATGTTTATTCATTTAAAAAACAAGATATGAGATAGGCCTAATGGTACTGTATTTAAAATGAGTATTGAAACGTTACATGTATAATAGGATTGTCCATAAATATAATAGTATTGAAATACTAAATGAAATAGGTCTATCAAAGAAGTATTCATACACTAGTTAAAATGATAGAAACTTCATGTGAACAATATTTATAATCACACTCATTACTTTGCTACTTAAACAGTTACTCTGTATGACAAAACATTCTACAAATACATTCCATCAAACAAAATTCTACTGTTAAAATAAACTTATGAAACCTCCCTTTTTTTGACTAATTAAAATATATATATATATGAAAAACACATTTTTCTGTGATTGAATTAAACACTTTTTTTTATCAAACATTTTTAATTGCAAACCAATTTAAAAATGTATTATTGTCATAGGAATACCTCTTAAGTATATTCAAAATCTGTATATTATATAAACATATAATTGACTTTAGTTTACTTTGAAAATACAACAAATAATAATATATATTTTTTCCAAGTTATAATTAAGTTTGTGAATTTCAAACCACTATTGAACTAATTATTTTTGAAATATTTTAAATGTATTAATTTATTTTAGAAATTCAATATTTTAACTCTAGGAAATATCTGTTTGTACATTTGGAACAATCAGCATTCCAAATTGTTGTACTCTATTAGAATTTTGATGGACACCTCATCAAGTGAGAGAATTATTCAACAAGTCAACTATACAGATAAATTTAGTTAAATGCAATGTCCATTTATTCATATTGATTGTTTACTTACTTACTCTATGACATTAGGAACTTTAAAGCTCATTGCCCCACATACAACGTGTGCCACCTATTCCTATCTTGAACCAGTTCTATCCAGTCCTTCTCATCATACCTTATTGCTGTAAGGACCATTATAATATTATCTTCCCAACTGCGCCTAAGACTTCCCAATGGTCTCTTTCCACTGGGGTTGACAATCGATACTCAGAACATTGTTCTAGATTCTTCTATTTTCGCTGCATGTCTTTCCCAGCATAATCCACAAATATTGATTATTCTAACATTGTATTATATTGAGTACAGTGTATGTAATTAATTATGTAGCCTCCTCCAGTCTCCAATAGCCTCATCTCTTTTGGACCAAATATCTTTCTAAGCACTTGTTTTTCGAACACCCTAAATTATTTCCTCATGTAAGGTATGAAACTACGTTTCCCACGCATAGAGAACAACGTTTAAATTACTATTTTTTGTACAGTGAAACCTGCCTTAAACAGAATCGCAAGGGTCCAAGATATGTTTCCGCTAAAGCCAGGTTTCCGTTTAATGAAGGTGTACTATACAAATTAAACCAGGGACATGCACGTAATTGGGAGAAAAATCATAAAATAAAATACCATACTCATTATTACACAGTACTCATTATTCACACTATAAAAAAATGAACATATGGAAACATTACACTGAACAGAAAAACATTACTCACTTTGTCTTTATTTTTTCCAGTAGTCAAGCAGGGTTTTCTGCATACACTTTACTCTCTTGGCTGCCTGACTTTCCACAAACACCTTAGCCTGAGAAATCACACTTAGCATATTAAAATCATTCCGTTGTAGGGCAAATTGCTGCAGTTCCTTTAAACTTTTGACAGCATCTTGATAAATCTTCACGCTACACATTTATTCTTTCAACACAATTCCACTTTCCTCTTCTTATTCTTATTCTTCCTCCTCTTACTCCTCATCTACTCCTTTCCAACGTTCTTTGAGATTCTCAACTAAGGCATCGATATGCATTGTGTCTGGTCCAGTTGCACGTTATTGTCTATGTTGATGTACTCTTCAGCATTGCAGTTATTGAAAGCAGCTTCATTCATGCAGTTTCGTAAGTCCTGCTGGTCATTCTCATTGTATAAATTAGCAGTAACTTCACTCATAGAAAATCCTGCTTTTTCAAAACAATTTGTCACATTTTCTGGCAACAACTTCTTTATAGCTTGATTTATCCAAATAACAACATCTAAAACCAAGACGGTACTTGCAAGCTCAAAGGTGGATGATGTAGAATTCATATTGGAGGGTAAAGATTGCATTAATAATTCACGATAAACCACTTTAACATTCTGAATAGGGCTCTGATCCATTGGTTGAGAAAGACGTGTGGTGTTTGGAGGAAACCAAGCAAGTCGCATATTGTAAAGTTAAATGTAGGGGTAGCATGTTGCGTTATCCAAAAACAACAAAACACACCGGTTTTTCTTTTTCATTCTTCCATTAAAAGCCGTTAACCAATAGTCTGTGGTCTGTGACGTCATCCACTTCTTCTTGTTAGATCTCCACTCAACGGGAAGGTTCCGTATGTCCATGTTTCTGAAGAATCGTGGCTTTTCTGTCTTATCGATAACTAAGGGCTTCTCCATTTCATCTGACATAAGACCACATAGAAAAACAGTCACAATCTTTCTTTGCAAAATTTTCCTCCCAAACATTTTTCACCTTTCAAACACGGCTATTTATTCAGTAGCGCGTGAAAGAACAGTCCTATCTCGTCACCATTTGCTAAGTTTCCAGGTTCATATCCCTTAATTATGAAGGGAAGTTTAGCAACCCACTCTTCAATGGTTTCACCATTTACACCACTCAATTCACCACAAAGTTTGTTAAAAAAATATTCGATGTATTTTGTGGAAACAATCCAACCATCCATTAGATGCTTTGAAATCAGTTTTCCCCAGTTTTTGAGCGACCTTTTTAGCGTATTCTTGCACCATTGTACCCGAAACACGGTGAACTTTCGCCCTAACACTGACAAACCACTCCCACACTATTTCATTAATGTCTTCGTTTGCAGTTTTCTTTAGTTTTATTTTTATTTTTTCATTAGCACAGTTTTACCACAGCTTCAAAATTTCTGTTTTCTTCTTTAGAATCTCGTACACTTTAGATTTACCGACACTAAGCATCTTCATGATCTGCTTAACAGATAATTTATCTCGCTCACTCGCATGAATAACTTTTACTCTCGTATTTAAATAAAGCACAACTCTTATCTTTGAAGCCATAATTAGAACGGCCAAACTAAATAAAAAAATGCAGGCCTAGAGTCCATATTGAGTAAAATTTCCGGAAGGGACAAACAATTGAATTTCACTACAGGTAGTGATGTACCATTAAAAGCTGAATTATAAAAGTGATTGACAAGTCATGAGCGCAGAAACTGGGAAGAACAGAGATAATAATCAAGAGGCAATAACAGTTGACAATTCTGTAAGCAAGATAACAAAAGAACTAATAAGTAGAAAGGAAATGTACCTGACTTAACATTTTAACTCCTAATAATATAAAGGAAGAATTAGAGAAAATAAAATTCTTTAGAATGTATAAGATGTAATAAAATTTCCAAAGATGTCCACCGGAGCATTGGAAATTTTCCGTATAAGGGCTCATTTTGAATTCTGTTTCCGCGTTAGACAGTTTCCGTTTAATCCAAGGAACTTAGCATATTTTTCAACCCTAAAGTCATGGGACCATAGAATATTTCCGTTCAAGACAAGTTTTCGCTTAATAAAGGGTCCGTTTAAGGCAGGATTCACGGCATATTCTTAATTTTACATTCCTTGACAGCAGGTGGGATTTAAAAAATTTACTGACCAAATAGTAGCATGCATTTCCCGACAGTACTTTTTTCTTAATTTCCAATCTAGTATTATTATGACTAGTTAAAAATGTTCCTTAATTTTCTAATTCATTAACCATGTCAAATGAGATGTGGTTCGCAGTAATCTCTAAGTAATTGTCCCCAATCTGTGTGATTATATACTTAAGTTTGGAAATGAAAGCTGAGAAGACTATTTCCTTACTAGCCAATTGTAAAATTTATGCGGTTCTTGCAACAACTTCATTACTTTTTCCCAACAAAGCTATATCATCTATGTAACCTAATAGCTCCATTGTACTGTTAATTTCAACCCTTCCCTACTCTCTTACATTACCCTAATATTATACTTTTAAGGCTATATTAAAAACTAATAGGGAAAGTGCATCACCTTGTTTCAGCCTGCTATGTATTTCAAAAGTGTCTTATAAGGGACGTCCACACAGATCTGTCAAACATACCTCAATTATATTCTGAAAATTGAAAAATGACACCTGGACACGGGAATCGAACCCGGGACCTTCGGCTTAGTACGCCACTGCTCTTACCACTGAGCTATCCAGGATTCGTCCCGTGCCCATGGTCATTCTTCACTCATAGTTTAAGGCAGAGTCTGAGATAGACGTGGAAGTCGTCAGCTTATAAACATGTGATTATCTAAGATCACAGCCATCAGACAACGCAGCCATCAGCGACTCGGTAGTTGGCGATTTTGCGGCCAATTGACAATTATATATATAATTGTACAGGATTGCATATATTAATGAAACAAATAGCCGAAACTATTGTTAATGCATTTTAGTGAGGAATTCACCTTATAGATATCATATTCTGAAAATTGAAAAATGACACCTGGACACGGGAATCGAACCCGGGACCTTCGGCTTAGTACGCCACTGCTCTTACCACTGAGCTATCCAGGATTCGTCCCGTGCCCATGGTCATTCTTCACTCATAGTTTAAGGCAGAGTCTGAGATAGACGTGGAAGTCGTCAGCTTATAAACATGTGATTATCTAAGATCACAGCCATCAGACAACGCAGCCATCAGCGACTCGGTAGTTGGCGATTTTGCGGCCAATTGACAATTATATATATAATTGTACAGGATTGCATATATTAATGAAACAAATAGCCGAAACTATTGTTAATGCATTTTAGTGAGGA
>CABEEJ010001003.1:38716-92213 GCA_901482245.1 Timema douglasi | reverse complement strand
TAATATTTGCCAAATAGTACAAATCTGATCTGTTCTTGATCTATTTCACCAAAATCCACACTGGTGATCCCCAATTATTTCCTCTGCATATGGCGTCAATCTCATTAAAATTATGTTGGATAAAATTTTATAGCATGTTGAAAGTAGTTAGACATATATGGTTATTATACTTTTTTTATCTCCCATTTTAAAAATAGGTATTATAATACCTTCCTTCCATTCTTGTGGTAATACCTCATGGTTTCATATGGAACATAAGTTTATGAATTTAATTTCTAATACTAACATCTCATACCCTCCCTTTATCAACTCTTCTGGGCTTGAATCTAAATCTAGCGATCTATGGCACTTTAACTTCTTAATAGCTTTGGGACCAGTGATTCAGCAATATGGATTTTGATCCAATTTGGATCCTTCATGAACATTAAAAATATGTCTGAAAGGGTTGTTTCATCTTCTCAAAGCATCGTTCGTGTCTGCCATCAGGTTACCATTATCATCTTTTACTTAATTGACCCTAGCGTGATAAGTTTTCCTATAACCGTTAATACCTAAATAAAGTTCCTGAATAGTATTATTTTTGCCATTTTTTTTTAGCAATGTGTCTTACTACCTGTCCTAATTACACTAATGGTTTTATAGATTAGGAATGTTATATTTAGAGGAAGTTCATTACCGTTAGGGAAGAGTGAAAAATCATTTTGAGAAAACCACACTCAGTACACCCAACTGAGGTTCGAAACGCTAGCTCCCCGTCATTGGCAGTATAGTCTAACACAAGAGTTGCACCTCAGGCCATTGGACCACCAAAGCCAGTGATATATATATATATATATATATATATAATTGTAACTTGCTAAATCTACCCTTTAAATAATATCTGTTTTTGTTTCTGAATTGCTAAATGTGTTAAAGCTCAATTCACTAGAGCTTTATAACCAATGTAATTATGCTTCCCTTCTCTCCTCTATTAATTTTTATACATTCACTGTCATGACATGGTTTCTTGTTACTCATTTTGCAAAGACCTATGTATACTACTCTTTGCTCCATTTCTAATACTAGGCCTATCCCTTATAATTTCCCAGTGTGTTTCTAGATTCATGTTTTCTTAATAATCCTGTGAGCACTTTTGTTTATTTGATTTAAATGTTTTTTTTATAAATATTTGAAATTTTAGGAAATTATACCCTCATTTACAGAATAAGTCAACAAACTAATTATTTTAGGATTATCCCTTATCCTTATGATAAATTTAATAATATTAGTTTTTGTGTACTTAAGACTTGAATATAATTTAAAAATAAAACTCCCATCCTCTCAAAGCACCCAACAAATATAATTTTGAAAACAATAAACACATTAACAAACTTTTTTATCTCCTAGGAGTTTAGTGAAAGCCACGAGTTTGTAAGATTAAACTGAAGTATTAAAACCATGTAAGTATCTTGGTAAAACTTTAGAAACATTCTAATCAAGATGAGACGGGGAAGTGGAAACTATTGGCTTCTTCCTAAAAGTAAAGTGCAGAGAAGCAGTGTGCTTAACCTTCATTGCCTTCACCAGGCAACGGACAAACTAGTTGTGAATTATTTACAAAAACCACTATGAGTGTACTCCTCATACAGTCATTAACATTAATGTGAAGTGGATTTAGAGCAATGCAGGGGGCTGTATGAGAACATTGGAGAAACCATTAAACATTTTCTGATAGTAGGTTGCTTACTTTTGTATATAAATCAACAAAAACCTTAATTTTATAAAACTCAAATTTAAAAAATGCAACAATTCCTTATAAGTACCGTCATAAACTTAATATCATTCAAATTAATTCAATTTGAAGTATTGTAAGAAAACATTAAATAATTTAAAAACCATTCTGGTGAACAGTTTAATTTACTATATTTAGTACATCTAGTACATAATGCCATATACAAAACTTAACATACTTGCTATGAATAATTTAAGAAAAACTAATTGCAGAAATTGAAATGTATAGATAGACAAGAAAAAGAAAAATGTATATAAAAAAATTGAAACACATTGTTATTAATTTTAATGAAAACATACACAACAGAAAATTTGAAGAAAAGAATAAATGGCTACTGGAATTCTACAAGAACTAGAAATCATGACAAACTTTTTGTTTTCAAAAGTGTGTTGTTTGTAACTTAACTGTAAAATGAAACATGGAATTTAAATGTGTGTTCTGCAGAAAATATTTCCCCCCTCTTAGCTATGTTTACTTAAGAAGTTCAAACAAATTATAGACTCAAAATAATGGGAGGATATAAATGGTTTAGAGTTAATTACAATTGGGAGGTTGTTTGTTAATTATATCCTATGTGTGTACCGTTTCTACAATTTTATTCCTACATGGTGTGTGGCACTTTGTCATTCATGGAAAGCTGTTATTTTAGTCTTTATAACATTTCTCAAATAATTTGGGAAATGTTAAAAAAGCAATTATTTTCATGGGATCATGCTTCTTGACCAAATTTAACTGCTATTGTTTAGAAGGTGATCAGTACTGTCAGCCGTGTATATAAATGTTACTGAATGTTTGAGTTTATATAATTTTTAAATAACATCAGAATGCTCAATTTTTATCAGAAGTTTTCAAATTATCAAAGCTGTAAATATAATGCTTTGTTAAACTCTTATTCTTGGTCTGAATGACATGTCAAATATCTATGTACACTGAACATATTGGATAATGTATTATTGATTGAAACAATTGCTTACAGATCATTTCTATATAATGATTGCTGAAAACTTTTGAGTTTGAAATTTGTCCCATTATATTTTATAATCATAATTTTCAACAAATTTAAACTTATAGTGGGTTCCCTGGTTTCATCCAAATGTTGTTTCTTGTTTCTCCACAGCAATTGATGCACGCTATAGCGATGGTCCACAAGATGCAGAGATTAGCTCTTAATAATTCTAGTAGCATGGACGTTGATGAAGCACACAAGTGTACAACAATTGAGGAGGAGGTAGAGGGGGAGGAGGAAGGTACTATCCATCTCCCGCTGCCTGCCAATATATATTTTTGCTCGCTAGCTCGCTCATTTTATCATTATGTGTGTCTACAAGCTTCTACATGGTTGTTGCAAGGGTACTGATTTTCTCAACATAGAAAAAAACTTTGATCTTTTTGAATTAATTTTATTTTGAAATGTCATAGAACACCTAAAATATATATTTAGGTAACCATAGTAAACATAAAAATCCTTTGTGTAGCAAACAAATATTTGCAATTTACTTGCAAATATTCATATATATAATCAATTTAGTTGAAACAAATTTGACCAAAATGCTAAAGAGAACACACTAAAGATTTTATTTAAGAATATTGTGTGTTGATAAAAATAATAAAATTGTAAATATTTTAATGCATATGTATTTTCCTGAAAGGTACCAATCTTACCTTGCATATTTACTCAATGGTGTTGCTTATAACAGACAGATTACACTATGGCCCTACCTTATTAGCTTCACCATGGATTTAAGATTATAAAAAGTTATAAAATCTATATTAAATATTTATATTAAAATGGGACATGTTTGCTTCTGGTTTTAACTTATCCATTGCACATTTTGTTATCAATATCTGTAGGTCTTATAATATTTCCTAACTTTTATTTTCTTTAAATCACTGCCTACTCGTTTGGGTTACACGAATTACATTAATATATTAAAATAAAACTTAATTAAATAATCTTATAAATTTGCTATGGTTTTCAGGAAACCTTTTAAGAGCCTTTCTTATGGAAAATGGAGAATTCTGCTCTAACCAAATTATGCATTGTCAGTTTTCTGCAGTCTTCATTAGAAAATAGAGGAAATTAGATGAATAACATTATTATACACTCAACAAAATACTAAAAGCTTATTTTACACCATAAAAGCTATAACACTCATACTACGTTTTTTGTCGTTGATAGATACATACATACACTTGGTTTTTGATGTAATTTTCGGTATATCTAATTTCATAAGTTACATAGGCTGTTAAGGCTGTTAAACGTGTACTCTTTAGAATTTTGATTTATACTTTCAAAATAAGCTAAACATTAACATATAGTGTATTTATATAAAAATATTATGTGCATATTTTTTTATGAAGGAGAGAATTAATTACAAAGTTGCATCTATGTAAAAGAAAAGTCAGGTTTAATTTATGAAAATGATTTTAAAAACTGGGATTTTGGAATTCTCTCTGACAATATTATTAAATAAGAATAAAGGATTTTTAAGAGATTATCCATTAACATGTATTTAAATAGTTTTTATCAAACTGAAAATGTTGTGGATCACTGTACCTTTGCTTCAAATTATTCACTTGGATACCTGCTCGATTGGTCAATGCCATTGTGTGCCGCATACAACAGCCATTTTGTAACATAGTTCAGAAGCCAAATGTTTGTCAATAATTATTGATGTGCATAAGATAGATTAAATGTTTGTCAGACCAACTAAGCACGTTAATTAACTTTATGTTTTGCATGCTTGACAACTAATGGTCATACACAATTTTAGGAATACTTTATTCATAAAAATGGAGAAAAAATGGAAACCAACATAGCTTAAAAATTTTAATGGGTTATCAAACATTAGTATTTGATGTTAAAAGTAAATACAGTTACAATGTAATTGATGTTAAAGACAAGCATGTTGCATTATTTTTTAGGAATAACAATTAAATTTAGTATCTTTTCATTTTCCACACTGTTTGCATAGTATGTGCTTTATAGAGGAGAGAGTTTTTATAATGTTACTTAGTATCATCAGCATCAATTTGTATAAAAACACAGATTGTAATTACTATAAGTCACCATTACATTAACAATGCACTTGCTTTATTAGGCTATTTAGACTGGTATACAATTATAAAATTTTAACTAAGAGATATAAAGTTTTTACTTTGGCAAGTTTGGTATTTATACATTATTTTTCTATAAATCTACAAATGTAAACATTCAGACAATGAAAGGAAGAGATTGAAAACATACGATGATATCTAATAGCAACTTTTAAAATTATCAAGTGCAGTTACCTTAGTGGAAAATACCAAACCAAAAACTTACATTAAAATGTTGATCTGAACAAGGTCGTATAGAGCTACTTTTTCAAAGGGGAGTCCACTAAAAATGTTAATTAATCTTTAGCCAATGAAAGTGTTTGTACACAAACATGCCCCTTCCCCCAAATATCCCTCTCCCCTTGTTTTTCCCTACTTGGATTTGAGGTATTTAAAGTCCTATGTGTAATCCATCTACCTGGCATTAACATAATGGAACCAATATCTACCCAAGCATTTTCCTGCATGATGACTTCTCTATAGTCCTTAGATATAATTATGTATAGCTTAAGATAGCTTCACACAATATCAATTAGAAGCCTTACTCAGATCACTGTGAATTGAATGTTTCATTCTTCATAACAATTAGATAACTTTCATAATCAGGCTTAATTTTTACATATTATAATTACATACAAATATGATTGTCATCTTTTAAACTTCTAGCTCTAACAACTATAATTCCCCACCGAAAGATACTTGTTTCAGATCAATTGGCAAAAAACTTTTATTATATATTTCCAACATTATGAAATTGAATAGTAAAAATTTCATGATTTTGAAGGGAAAGTCAAAATTGTGTCTAACCACAGAGCCTGCCATTCTTTAAATTATAAGGTCAAACATTAAAGTAAAAACTTTATATGCAAAGTTAAGATTTTTGATTGTTTAACCCCCTTTATACAACCCTATATGCTCACCATAATAATGTTAAATAAACATTATATTAGTAGTAGTTTTGTAGCAAACTCTTTATGTTTTACACACTAATTATATTACTATTATTAATCATCAAGAAAAACATATTTACAATTGTTGTGTTTCGATCTGGATGTATTTCCGATCACATGTTACAATTATGCACAATCTTAAACTATTGTTATTATTTTTTAAAACTATGTATTAAATTCTTATCATTTTACTAAACAAAGTTTAGACTCTAGGTTCCCTGATTTTTAACTAAATATAATATTACTACTATAAATAATTGATTAGTTTGTTAATAAATGGTATTTATTGTTATCTCAGTATATTTGTTTTTACATCATAATAAACTCTAAAGAACATGACACATTTTTGGGGTGTTTTTAAAAATATTCTTGCCCAAGGTATATATAAGAATTATTGAAAATTTAGTTACCGTACTAAAATTAAATTGGCAGATTAAGGAGTTACATTTAAGTGTCTCCTTTATGTACTGTCCACACTCCAAATCTTGGTTATCTTTGCCGAAACTTATTGTTAATTTTTTTTAAGCTCAACAGTTCCAAATCATTTAACAGCTGCCTCAAACCATTATTGAATGAATTAGATGTTTTGTTGATAAGTAAAACCTACATTAAATTATTTATATATCTATGACATAAGGAGCTATGAACCAAATATTTTCTGTAACTAGCCATTAATATTTAATGCCAGTTGTCAACTAATTCAATGTGGAATCACAATATTTTTTTTAACAAAGCTATATGTACTAACAGAACATGCAAGTTTATCAATATTTTAGCACATCAATTATGCATGTGATTTTTTTTTCTATAATACATTGTATTGGTACTGCATTTTATAGCAAAAATATATTTAACAATATGGCAAAAATTGTAAAATTTATTAAGGAAAGTAATAAGAATAGTATACAATATCAATATAAATACAAATAAAAATTTAAAAGTTGTAAATTATACCATATTCTAATATATATAATCTTGAAGCTTAATGGTGGTGAAAAATGCAACCTGCAGCTACGCTATTGCTCCAAGTAGCCGGTAAGCAGAGCCATTAAGCTGTATAGCTATGCAGTTAGAATAACAATTTAAAATTTTATATATTTTGAGAAACTATATTAAATTTCTTTGATAATACTACTGCCAGAAAACTTTAATCAAATCATTTAAAAAGCAATAGAATGATAATGAAAATTTAATATTAGTTTTGCATTTAAAAAACATAAACTAAACATATTGAGCCTTTTTAAGAACATGACTATTAAATCCTTCTATTTAATTCAATATCATAAATAAATTATAGTGGATGTAACTTTACAAAATATAATATAGACTTATATATTAATATAAGTAATATTATTTATCATGTTTGAATACTGTTTTTACAATATTAATTGAAGCTAAACCATATGTAACATTATAGTCAAAATTGTGCATAAGGAGGATAAACAAAGTACCTACATACTAATTTTTAGATGAATTTTAATCTTATTGAATTATTTCATATAAAATAGGTTTTTTATTTTAAAATTATTTAGCCATTGGGCCACCTCATTTTTAAACATATAAAATAGGTTGTAATGTAAACAAACTTAAAAGCATAACAAAGATTAAACAAAGGTAGCAAATGAATAGCAATTAAATTTAATTTTAAAAATATCCAATTTTAGTGTACATGATAACCTTTTCCTTAATTTGATCACCTTAAATGGTTAAATGTTAGGTATATTTGTCTTATCTTAAATTGTACTGTAACAATTTAGTGAGATAACGTTTTGTAATTTAGCCGCATTCACCTGGGAATCCAGGATCGTTCATCATTGATTTGACAAACATTGACCCACATGCATTTTTATCATCAAACTGATCAAAAACACATACCATCTGATTTTAACAATTTTTCATAAATGTAAAAACATATTTTTGCAAATCACTAAGCTTCCAAATTCAACAATGTTATTAATAGGTTTTGAAATTAACATACATTTTGTTACGTTCGTCAACAATACTGTCTTTATCAATTTAAAATGACTTAAATGTAGCCAAATACACAGTTGATGCTATTATGCTCACTCAAATATCTTGATAAATTGTTGATGTTAACGATACTATCTAATGTACAGTTATCATTTCCAGGCTTCAATAATGAAGAAATCTTTACTGTATGTGCAGAATTTATGTCTAAAATTCATTTTCCATAAGCCACATTTTCACAATTGCCAGTTGTGGTGTTATCACAGTTGAGTAACTCAACATACACTATTGAAGGCCAAAATAGAATGTTTTCAACGTGGATTGCTTAAGAACTCCCCCTTTGTGCCTATTAACTGAGAAAAGTTTTCCGAACAATCTTGATTTATTTTTCTTGTCAACAAATATTTGTCACTTACACCATCTTCTAGTAGCTCATTCACATGCATTCGGAGAGGTATAGTGTGGATTTCCAAACCTTCAATACATTTTATCATTTTATACTGTTGGTGACATCTTTATTTTGCGAATCACAAAGCTTCCATGTGTCTACACATTCTTCAATACATAAAAGAACTTCAAGTACTTAGAAGTTTTAATTATTTAATTTATTCAAAGTACAGGGCCTTTAACACAATAACCACTAAATATGTCAAACCAGCAAGTTATTTATTTTTTGGTGAAACACTGCTATAGCAAATATGCATATTCAATAGTGCAACAAGATTCAATTGTTTCAATGGCAGCAGCTATTGTGTGCATTAAAACACGAGCAGCAGCGGTACAAACTTTCATCTTTGAAAATGGTGGTAAGTAAACAGCCTTTTGTGTCAGTTTTGGAGCACATTTGTACTTTCTGTTGGTGTCGCTTGGTTACAGAATTAAAATGTGTTTCCAAGCAGTTATTCCAATCCGTGCATTTTCTAACTTAAGTTCAATGTCTTTGCTACGTTATTGATTAAACTTTTTTAGTTGGTGAAATGTGTCGTAAAATAAATACTTTTCTTTCTGCATCATGAATTAAATAAAGCTTCTCCTTTGTAATTATAATATTCATCTTCCAGTCCATAAAAGTAGAACCTAGATCGGTAACACACATTATTACTGTTAATCTCACATCTTTTAACTTGCTAACACATTGATCAAGATTTTTATTAAATCTAGAGTTCATATTTACATTATTAAAAAAACAACAGTGGCTGTCTAATCTTAGAAAAAAATCGATTTATTAATTTGACAAGTGCACTGTTAGCTATCTTTCGTGTTTGACACCAGAATCCTCAAATCCTAGGATGTAATCATATTAGAGGAGCTGTCTTATGACAAATAGAACATTAATGACATTTCATCCATCAACAAAATAAACAGTTTCTTATTTTCAGACATATGATGCATTTTTTACTTTAACAATGTGAATATTCTTTCATTTACACAACAATGAAATCTCATGCCTTCATCAAACTTTTCTAGTGTTTGCACCGATGGTAAGTTAAAATACTGAGACAAAAATCTTTAGTCTTGTGGCTTGCAAAATAACATGTTCAAGGCAAATAGCTTAGTTTTCACAGTCTATTAATTCCTTTTTTTCTTTGAATACATCTTGATTTGACTCAATAGTACATTGTCAGGTAATTTGATAATATACATGTGATTTCTTTAAGTAGCAACACAAATTTAGAAAAAAAAAATTACCTATGACCTTAACATTGAAAAATACCTAAATTTCTTAACATTATCTACATAATTTAGAAATTTCTATAATTTTGTTCTTATAAAGCTTTTTTAAATAGCCAATAACTTTCTTTAATAGTTAGGGGAAGTAGGGGTAATACCGGGACGCTAAGGGGAAAAATTCATAAAAAAATAGTTAAATTAATATTTTAATCTGAAATTTTGTACAGAGAAGGACAATAGTATTTATTACAATATTTGACTATAAAAATGTTTGTGTTCAGGAAAAAAATTTATCTACCTCCACAAATATAGAACAATGGAAAAAAACGGTTCTGCCCCAGCTATGGGGTAAAACCGGATCTTATCATTTTTTGCTTCTTAGGCATGGGACACATACAAATTCGTCCAGCTCATTTTTATCCCATCCGGTACAGCTTTCATGCGCCCATTTTTGACATTTTAGACACCTAACCCATTAATCTGTCTTGTTGGTAGAAGAATAAGGTTCTTTACAGAGAAGACATGGTGTTTCATTTTTATCCTCATCTGAAGAACTAGAATGTCGACTTTGTTCTTGCTTCAAATTGCGGGGTTTTGTCAATAATTTTCTTTTTATTTGTTTATTTGCAGGGCCTCTCTGCATTTCCCTCAGTTCATTCCTGTTTGGGGAGCTTGTAATGATGGCTGTTTTGCCTCTTCTTCTGTTTGAAAAAGATCTTTCACAGTGTGGAATTGGAATTACATCTTGAGGTGAAACGCTAAAGTTATACGAAACTTTCTTTGGTGTTACTGCAAGACCTGATTGTCCAGGTTGAGGCTCACAAGATTGTCCAGGATGAGGTTCACAAGAAGGTCCAGGTTGAGACTCACAATCTGTTTCAGGATTTACACTCTCTTTTTCAGCAGTTCTTTCTGTTGTGTCTGCAGGAGCATATGCTTCTTCTCCGAAGTATTTGGATTTAGTGGATAAATCCCGGTCTTCTGAAACCCGGAAATCGCATTTTGCATGGTTGCTGCTCGTATGTAAGCCAACCCAAACAATTTGGCGATCTGATATTGCGTTACCACTCTCCCTGGATGGTTAAGGAGCCATGTCTTCACTTCCTGTCCATAAAAAGTGCTTAGAGGAGCCATGAAGCTTACGTCTAACGGCTGAAGCTTGTGGGTACAATGTGGCGGAAAGCAAAGTATTATGATCCCATTGTCACGAGCAATGTCAATAACTGCCAAGTTTTTGACGTGTGTTGCATGTCCATCAAGCAACAGAAGAACTGGTTCGTCTTTCGAAGGTTTTGCGTTACTGATAAAGTGCTGCATCCATTCTAAAAATATTTCTGCTTGCATCCAGCCACTAGGGTGGCATATAGCAATTGTCCCTGGTGGTGCACCTTCGATAAGTTCTTCCTTCATTCTTATTCTTGGGAATATCAATAATGGTGGGACATAATGTCCGGCTGCCGAGAAACAAAGCTCCGCCGTTACCAATTGTCCTCGCTCTGCTGACGTCAGAGCACCAACCTGCCTCCTGCCTTTCTGGGCCAAAACTTTAGACTGTGTTTTAGGCACAGATGTTAGTCCCGTTTCATCAACGTTATAGATACGTCCTGGTTGGAATTTGTAGGTTTCAAAACAGCTGGCCAGAATTTCATAAAATTTTGAAACAGCGGTTTTATTAAACCCCATTGCCCGTGCAGCTGAAGTTGCTTCCGGTTTTCTGAGTGACAGATCAGGATGACGTTTCATAAAACAACTTAGCCAATCAGGTCCTGCAAGTTTCTCCTTGAGGTTGAAATTATGTTTGAGTCCGTTTTTCTCAGCTAACTCGTAAGCAAGACGCCTTACATCTTTCGTTGTGAGACCAAACAAGCGGATCTCCATGAACTTTATATGCTGTACAAGTTCCCTTTCTTGGTTCTCGGTGAACACACATTTGAAGTTTCCCATCCCTAAAACCAAATATTTTAACATTAGTAAGCTAGGAGTACAATAAAGTAAATACTATAATTTATATAAATTACATTAAAAACTTGTAGGCCTAACCTTTTCTAGCTGCCACTTCTACTGAAGCTCCAATTTTGGCTTTTTTTACACGATCTTCAAGAGTCGACTGAGGTAAATCATAAGCAAAAGATGCCTTCTTATAGCTCATATTTCCTTGAATAACTTCATCAATTGCTTTCGCCATATTCTCCTCGGACCAATTTTGGCGATTACTTATACGAATATATTTTCGTGGCATGTTGAGTACTTAGCCTGAAAATAGTTTAAATTTTAGTATTGTTCATTACAATTATAACTTATATAATATACATAATATAGTTGTAAGCTTCACTAATTGAAACAAACGAAATAAAAATAATTAAATAAAACACTGTATGCTTGCAATAATTATTAATCATAACAAATCTATCACATTACACCAAAACATCAAAAATAAATTATTTCGTATAAAATAACTATCGCAACGAACATTTCTTTAACTTCAGGAACGTTCCTGTTCATTTAAACAAGTTAGCTTATAACATTACATTAATGACCAAAGTAACAAATAATCACGGGGTGAAACCGGGCACCCGGCAGAACTGGCGGGGTAAAACCGGGTACCCGATTTTACCCCGCCGGTTCTGCCCCAAACGCTTAATTTGGTTTTAAACTCTCACAACAGGAAAATTCTAACCCAAAATTGAGAATAATAATATCTGGGTAAAGCTAAGAGAAGTATCTTTCTATTGTACTCACCACGAAATGCCAAAAATGATGTCTTCTCTGTTTGTAGGTATAAAGTAAAAACCATAAAATAAGATGAAACTAAACAAAAAACACGAATATACTGTAACTTGAACAAAACTCGTCCTATCTTCACAAACCTTTTCTCTGTGACTGACACGGGTATAAAGAAGAAATTCCTACCACTCCCGTTAGATTCCCCCACCCCCCAGGCACAAATTCAAGGGCACCCGCTTCCACCCCGGTACCCGGTTCTACCCCTCCTTCCCCTATATTTAATTTATGTTTAGGCTTGAAGTATGTGAAAAACATGCTGAACAAGTTACATTTAAAACTACATTATTTACATCACCCAAATTATAGGAGTGTCTCATCAGAAGTAGCACTAACTTAAGTTATCTTTAGAGTCTGTTCATTATATTTAATTGGTAGTTTCTGTTGCAGAATTATTTGGAACATAAAATAACGTTTGAATTGCATTCCACCATTTATTTTTATTCTCATTCATTAAATGTGAATCTTCTAAATAAAGTGCACAAAACTTAATGTTAGTACGAAAATATCACAAGTCTTTTTTGAATAAATCATTTTATTATGCTAAATATGAGCACCTACATTTTGTTAAATCAATTTTTGATAATAGTAAATGACTTACGAACCAACGTATTAGTTACTACTAACTTAAAAAAACTCAAAATTTTAATCTACCAATGATAACTTTATAGCCCCAATGCGAATCAAACCAGGGTTCTTGTTACAATATTTGAATAAAGAAAAACAAATAATAGTTAAAATGTGATTAAGTAAGGATAAAGTAATTAGTTTAAATGTCAATTTAATTTTATAAATGATAAGTAATACAACATGTATTACTTAAGCAGGCGCATGGGATATTTCATGCCCCAAAAACTAGTTTGTTTAAAAATTCTTTAATTTGCAGAAAATTAAATAAATTTAATTCCAACAACACAATCCGAAGCGTATAACCCAAACCGGTAGTAAGACGTGGTGCTAAGTATTTATTTTATTTAACACCATCCAATAGTCAAGGTCATACTGTAGGAATAGAATAAATTAACATATTCTTCAGGCAATGGACAGTGCTACCACACTAACAAATACAAGATAGGGGTACTTTTATACCCAAGCACGCCCACTCGAGGGTTAAAGTGTTCCCATGTTTAGTTTTAAGTTATGTGAATTTTGTGATATAAGGAAAGTATTAAGTCATCTGAGAATGATGTCTCCTGAATTTAGTTAAATATAAAGTGTTCTTTAAACTATACTATATAATACACAATTTTGCCTTTAAGAAAATTATAGTTTTATAAACAGTGTTTAAGTTTTAATATGACTACACACCAGGGGCGGATCCAGATCATCTTCATGGAGGGAGGCTCATAATTATAAATAACATAATTACTTACAATGTTAGTTTTTTGTTTAAAGCAATTAAAGAACTTCTCAATCATATTTGATCTTATGCATGTTTTAAACCGTGATTATCCTCTTTTTTTTTTAAATCATATAGTTTTTATAAACCATTTGGAGTGGCCCTCCTCAACAATTTTTTGAAAAATGGTTCACTCTAGAATCTATGAGTAGTCTTTGACTTTTTTTTTTAATTAGATTCTTTTATAAATTATAAGCCACTATTTAAAGTGTTTCTACCTAGACATTTTTGAAATATGGATGTCCCTTGAAGCTCTTTAGAGCGATCCTCACCTTAATTGTTTAGGATAGTTGGATAGCATTAGAAGATAATCTTTGAAGTGGTCTTCCACCAACAAAATTTTGAAAATTGAATTATTTCAGAAACTAGGCTATTTGGGGTGGTCCTCGCCTAAAAATTCTTCAAAATGACATGCCTCTAGAAGCTATTTAGAGTTTTCCTCCCCTATACATCTATGAAATTTGGATGACTTTGGAATCTATTTAGAGCTTTCCTCCCCTGACTTTTTGTGCCAGTTAGATACCTCTAGTCTAGTAGTTATTTGAAGCGGTCTTCTCTGGCAAATTTTTGACAAAAGAATGCATCTAGAAGTCATTTGGAGTTTGATTTAAGGCCATCTTTCAGCTTCATATTCGATAATATCAGAGGATTTGAAATGTATCTACTGGGGGGGGGGGATTTATTCCAGGGAGGTACAAGTAATTTCCAGGGGGTAGAGTCCTCCACAGTTTCGCTGCTCCTGCTGTCCACATATACGCTATATTAGGTATTCATAGATGAACTTCTCTCAGGTGATTATTAGTCTTCTTTGATGTGTGGTAGTCTATCATCTCTATGCTGAACAATGTTTGTTACTCGCTATGCACTAAAAATATTCTTACATGAAAACGAATATTTTTTCCACACTTGCGTGAGTCATATCGAAAATTGAATGTGGACGAATAACGCATGTGTGGTGTGGCTCCTGCTTAAGAGGTGTTTGCGAGTAAAAAAACAACAAATTGTATAATTTATCTGTGCTATTTTTTCTTTCAAAAATTTGGGAACTTTCATTTTGTTATTTGTATTAATTTTCTAACTTTCACAGGGGAGTCAACTGACCCTTAACCCCGCCCTCCCGGCTCCCTCTAATCCACGCCCGCTACACCCACCATCTTGTTCACAATGTAATAACATTTTACTTGAATCCAACACTCACATACTGTCAGTGTATACAGTTGGCAATACTCTAGTATATAGCCTTGGCGCATACATAGAGTAAAATAAAATCAATACTTTATGATATTCACTTTTTGTATTTCTCTTTGTGGATTTGTAAAGTTTAGTTATTAAATAGGGTACTCTTATGAGTTAAGATGTTACATAATAACTTAAATAGTAAAACCATATCAGGGGCTCAGAACATCCCATCACAAATAAACATTTTTACACTTTTCTCGTCACAATACATTTCCTCAGTTTTGTTGTTTAAACGTATGCAAAATCATATTTAGTTACATATAGTGTAGTTTATTTAAAGAACATTTTCTAAAAATCATTATCAGTTTAATGTTGATTTTTTTTTAAATAGCGATTTATCATAAAAATGTAAAGTTAGATATCAGCATTAAAACTTGAAAGAAAAATACTATGCCATGTCAAGGCCTATTTTGCAAGCCATCACGTGCAGCTATTGAATGATGCATGACCTCACTGTTGTGCTTGCAGAACATAGAAGACAGTGTATTTTCCAACATATGACAGGGTAATTAGTAATTTTAGTCGGTTGTTTTCTTTTGAAACAAGAACAGATAAATATAGACATACTAACCTATTGATAACAAAAGTTTATTATTTGTGCCCCCAAAAAGAATACTAATGGCATCTTGGCCAAGAGGGAAAAACAAGTAAATATCAGGATTAATTCAAAAGCAGTGACATCTAAGTTAAATTTCGGGAATACTGGAGTTTCATGTAATGTGTTTGATGTATCTATGCTCTATGTAGTTTGTTTTTTCACCACACCCAACTAAATTTTCAGGTGAAAAACATTTCACCTACAATTTTGGAGTAGAATTGAGAAAGATGGTTATTTATAAGAAATGTACTCACATTAATGTTGGGAGAAAGAGGAAGAATTTAAAAAAATAAGAACCACCCTAAATACACCCACCCAGGATTAGCTAAACTTCCTGTTACTGGTAAATGAGACTCGGTTGAGCCTGCCAGTGCATTTATGCTGATAAAAAAAGACACACAAAATTGTAATCTTGTACTAAATCTTATATCTGAGAAATAATAATCTTGTCTGAAACTTAAATAAATGCATTTACATTATTATTTTGTCCAGGTGATATAAAAATAATCCATTTCATTATGTTAAGTCTTTTTTAAAATTTGAAATATAGCTATGGTATAGTGCATGGTAGTTTTGAGAGTCTATAACAGGGCTATATAAACATACATAAAGTTTGGTGTGGCTTTTATTAGTTATATAGCTTGTTTAGTTAAGCGAAATAATTTGTTTATATTTTGCCACACTGTGTGCCACACAGGGATTGACATGGGCATGACATAGATGTGCCAAAGGTGTGCATAGCTGCACTCCTCTCTTGTGTGTTGTGTCTATATTTACTACCATATGATACACTTATGTGGTATTGTACAGCCATGCAACATATACCGTGTGATCTCAGATATGTCTTGCAAACCAAGGTTTAGTAAAAGTTGTGAAATGTTTCATTATTAGTCACAATAAAATGTGTTAAATGTTTCATTATTAGTCACTTTATGCTGGTATTTTATTGATTTTAATTTTTAAAAACAAGCTTGGGGGAGTGGGGGGTGCAGCTTTAGATTGCTGATTCTTATCATTTAAGTGGACTGCATAGCCATTAATTAGTAAAATAAAACATAATAGTTTTTTATATTGCTGCATTGTGATATCTCAAGTAATTTTTCATTCTGAAAAAATACCCTGTTTAAACTGATCTTCTAAACCATCTTTTTTTTTTTTTAATTGGCTACATTTACATTACGATGGGAGGTTGGATACAGAGGAATGGATGTGGATGGTCTAGAAGTAGCAGCTCAGACTACCTTAACACTTTAAGTTTGACTCAAGAATTAAATATTTGTGCCTTAGCACAAAGGTTCCGGGTATAACTATTTTGTTCATACGTAGCTTTCTATTCATATTTATTACATCTCCTTAGTTCAACAACACAAAGATCGGTTTGATGCGATTTCTACTCATCTAACGCTGGGCATGCACTCAGCCGTTTGGCTGATTAGAGTGGCCTGAACCATGTGGTAGAAATCCCATGTACTAGGGGAGTTGAGAGAATGTGGTAACTCTCCGTTGTCTTCCACACTTAATTTCTATGAGCAAGAGTGAAAAGGGATACCATTTTATCTGGGAAAGGTATTTTCACATGCCTTTCAAGGTTATTTTAAATGCTACAATCTAAATGGGACCGACGGATTTACTTCCCCTTTAAAGGATGTTGTGCTACGGATTTTGATAAATTAATAAAAATAAGTTGACCTTGGCTGGGTTTAAACCTACTAACATCGGGTCCTGAGGCGAGCAATTTACCCCTAAACCACCGAGGTAGACTGTTATTTCATATTGGCCATTATATATTAATTTTCAATACAAAACTTTTTATTGAAACTTATAATACAGAGAAAGACAATTTATCTATTAAACTATTATAGATTACCTGTTTGTGACACTGACTTTTCAATTTTAAATATAAATTATTTCATGTTATTAAAATGATATAAACATGTGTTTACAAATTAATACAATACTCATAGGCCAGTAGATATTTTCATTTGAGGGTATCGAGTTTATATGTTCATTGCCACAGATATCATAAAAACTATTTAATCCATTTTCAGTACATTTTGTAAAAAAACTAATATTCACACATTCATTTTTTTTAGGTACTACATCAAATAAATCGTGGACAGTTCAAACATTAGCAAATAGCTGAAAATTAATTATTATTTAAAATCATTAAAAATTATCTGTATAATCTTTTAAATAGTCCATATACTCACATACACTACTAAGATTTCCACAAAACTAATGTCTAAGGAAATTATATCACTCTTGTAAACATAACATATTTACACTGAACAAATTTAAACTATCATATATATTGAGGTTAAGAACTCTGGTGGTCCTTTTCAAATTAGTCCAATATTATAAAAATACAAATCGATTGACAGATTTATTTTAAATTTAATTTTAATCCATAAAATTTAAAATCTTTACATGTGTTTATGACTATGACGGATTTTTTTTATCATATTGATTTATGATACCTTTGTATGTGGTAGCCTAGGCACAATGATTATGGCATATATGGTAATATATATAAGTGTATCAAGTTTGTTAATAATGGATTACACCGTTTTTTAGGGGAAAGCCAACTTTGAGCATCCTTTTCATGTCTTTAAAAAATGTAGTAGAGATTTTATTTCTATATTCTTAAGTTTTTTATTTGAAACACAGAAGAAATTGTATTTTATTTATTTTATTTTTTAAGTTTGATACCCCCAGGATGAATCCATTATAAACATAAATTCTTACAAGAATGTATCAATTAGGTATGAACAATCTATTTTTTCAAGTGTTAAAAGGATACACACACAGGTCAAATATTGTTAATAAATTTATTCTAACGTTATAAACAAAATTTTCCAATTTCTTGAGTATCCAAAAAGTTAATATGATCCCTGATATTAAATGAATTTTGAACAAATGACCTTTTAAATATTCGCTAATATAGACTTAAGGGATTTGAAGAAGTACATTTATAATAATTTAAATAAAAAGTTAATTGGACACAATATAAGTCAAAAATAGCATAGTATGTCAAAGATGCAGCCCAAATGCCTTTATATGATGACTGCTTGAACTTTATGAATTTTACAATACACACAGTGAAAAATATGCACAGTATAAATTAAATAATCTGTTTCTATTTAGAATTTTCATATGTGATTCATTTGAGTAATACGTTTCTTTAGCCATATATAGTTAAAAAAAACAAGTAATTATATATCATTAAAATTAATTTTAGTTTTCTTAGGCTTGTAGCTAATATTTTGATATGAAAAATATAAGATGTATCTTTATTTCTAAACTCTGTTTAAAAATACAAACTAAATAATTGTGACAGGAAACAGAACTGTAGAAATCTAGTACATTTTAATGTCATCAAAGCTTGTAAAGTTAAATAATATCTTTATAATAAAGTGATAAAATTATGTATTGAGCTATTCTCAATTTAAATATAATAAAAGGTGTTGTTGTTTACAGCAAGCATACCATGCAGCCACAGTGATTCGACAAATGCAAAGGATGGCTCTAAGCAGTAATACCAACAGTTCGGGACGAAGTAATGTGCTGGATAACAACACTCAGCGAAACGATGCAAATGGAGCTCCAGGCAGCAATTAATACAAGTTGCTTTCCAAATAAGTAAAAGTTCATGGTCCCTGTCATTTTTAGGCCATTTTTTTGTAAAAATATACAATCTCTGTTTAAGGCCTTAATTATTATTTTTCTGTCTGTTATTAACATTCAAAATACACGTGGGTGCTTTCTTAAACTTCTCTCTTTTACTTTGTGAGATAAAATGAAAAAGATTAAATGATGTGAGATAAATGTTTTTCATCTTATTTTTGTCACTTTGTGGCCATTGAGTTTGTGAATGTTACGTTTATTTGAGTGATATTATATAATTGCATGTATAAATCAATATGTATAAAAGGAATAAAAAGGAAGTTTAAATGTACTTTACCAAATATTAATGATAAATATTCTTCATTTTTGCTGCTGCGAACCAACCATATCTAGGGCTGTGCAAAGTGCGAATGTAGGAGTAATATAACTAGATTTCGATAATTTTGAAAAGAAACTGATATTTGCATTTAATCAACATGTCAAAACTTTAAAAGTCTTGCAAAGAAAGATTGCCGTTATATAATTCATAGGGAATTCCACATTAAAATTTTAAAGTCATTTAAAATATGAATTGTATTAATGGCCTCCAGCATAATATATATTTGGTGTTCGATGGAGTTTGAATCACTAAGCAGAATCTGTTTCATCCAATATTTAAAACTTATTCTCAGAAGCTACATAAAAGTTTAGTGGACTTCTCTACCTGGTTAGTTAAGAGATTTTGTATTATTATTTAAAAAAATAGCTATTAGCATTTGACAAATTTCAATTATTATTATTATTATTATTAGTTTTATTTTTTTACAATTCAATCACTTGTTTCGTGTGAATTCTGATTAAAATTTCTCAATTTAGGCAAAGCTCAAAATTTAAATTAATATTCTAACCATTCCTTCAAGTATTAAGTTTGTTGTATTACATGAATATCATATTGTCCTTTTAATATCTTGGCTCATTGAGCTTATCATAATTGCCTGTAAGACATCTGTACTGCATTATAACATAGCAACCTATAACAGAAAATAATTCTACTCTGCATGTTTTCAATTCCCCATTCTTTATGTCTATTATATATTTGACAAACTGTGTAAGTAAATAAAGGAATGGTGTATAACAAAGTTTCTTACGATTTTAAACAATAAGTTTTGTTATAATAGTCTTTGGATGTTAATTTTATAATTTACATTTGTTGGCTTTGCATTTGAAGAAAAGTGTTTATCATTGTGTAAATATTGTAGAGCAACTTTCAACCAAATGTATTTTATTTACAAATTGTATACAAAATTATTTACAATAATATTAAACCTAATACAAATTATATTCAAATCTATAATAATCAACATTAAAGAAAAAAAAATTGGTTAACTGAAAGATTTAGCCCTTTTTCAGCATATTTTTAAATTTGTGATGAAATGTGTTCATTAAATACATAACTTATAAACTATGCTATAGATATAAAGTCTTAAATAGAACCCCTTTACTAGAGAAAAGGACAAAATTTAATAATTCAGTCAACTGTCGATTAGTTGGGAATAAATTTTGTTGGCACATTTACTATCATTAAAAAATTGTTTATTTTACTACCCCATTCTGTGTGTCAAAAATACACTCAAACTATTGAACACTACTATGAACTGTCTTAATGTTTGAACTTATATTTATGAATTATTATTATCAATGGCTGGTAGGGGAGAAATTCTAGAGTGGATATCATACAATGAAACAATGGCCTTCTAATCATAGACATAACAGTAAAACTCAAATTTTTTTATATTCTGGTAGATTTTAGCTGTGGTTTGTATATATTTAGTAAAGTATAAAGTATACATGATTACTATTTTGTTTAGTTTAGTTTTAAATTCATATTGAGCATCAACAGATATATTCAGGATAATTCAATTTGAAATTGGCTTTGAATGGTTATGTGATGTCTATTTTAACAGGTGCTCATGGTCAAGCAAAATAGGAAGCAGTAGGGTATTATAAAAACTGTTAAGACTACCAACAAGATTCAAACACAGTGCCACAATAGCAGTTGTTGAAGCAATGATTCACTATTAATGGAGGGTTTAGTCTGTAAGAAAAAATTTTAATGAAAATATAATCAAAAAACAACACTTATACCCATCATTCCTTGTTCAGATAATCGAAAGTTGACTGTAATAATATAAATAAGACTAAGAAAATATACATTCAAGTTGTTATTCTTTAAGAAAATAACTTTCTGGACTAATTGAAAATCATTAGAATGAATCAATTTTCCAAAGAACAAATGCTCTTTGTTGCATTAAAATATTTGATTTTACAAATTTTTGTTGGTGACGTTATTAAAACAATATGTGCAAAATGAATCTTGGTTACTTTTTTATTGATTAACCTTATAGCCTTCCCTATTCCTGGAATTTATTAATTTGTTGATAGTTATATAAGTACACCTACCCTTCAGTTTGTGAATGTAGTTCATTTTCTGAAAGCCCTTTGTAATGCAAAAATACATAAATCAAAAATATTATTTCCACTTAATTATATGAGAATGAATCACCCATTTAAAATTAAATATCAAATGTATGTTTTTTAAATCTCCTTGAAGTCTATAAGCAAAAACATTTCATTATATTAAACATGTCCTCAAGGTCAAACAAACTTGTTAAGCATGAGATAATTATTAAACAGTTAAAACCACCAAAAATATTCAACCACATTGCCATTATAGCAGCTGTTGAAGCAATAATTCACTAATGATCTAGGACAGGGGTAGGCAACCTTTTAATAGTCTTGTGGTGAAGTAGTACTGTAAAGTCGCTCAGCGTGCCAACCAAATTAAGCCCACCCAAATTGTTTATATTTTTATTCTAGTTAATTAGTACAACTATTAAAACAAATTTAAGTTGATCTTGTAACATGTTTCTATTTTGAATGCATTCAATAACTATGTTTTCTCAAATATTTAATATATTAATATACATCAGAATAGACACTAAAACTATAAATGTATTTTGCAAAATTTAATTTCTGAAGACATTATTTTGAAATAAAACAATTGAATCATTGAAACATACACATTATTAAAATTATTATATCAGTGGTTTTAATTAAAAATAAAGGTTTTATATTACTTTTATCTAAATTGCTTAGCATGCCATTTAAAATCATTCCGTGTGCCACTCTTCGCACGCGTGTCATATGTTTCCGACCCCTGACCTCGGGAATGGTCTGTTTGAATTTTAATTTTAAAAAATATATATAGTTGAAGATAATCATGAAGCTCGGTAGGCCTGCTGGGTAAGTATTTTAAACAAGAGATGCTTAGCCTTAGAAACATTACATTATTTAGATTAACCAAACAGTCACTAAAAATTGTTCCTAATCATGAAAATTGTTGCACTGTAAAAGTAGATAGCTACATGTGTTTTTGTTATATTTCACTTTGCTTTATTACCTCGTATTTTACTTTTTAGGTAAGAGTTTTCTCATGCTTTAAGGTTTAACAACTCTTAGCCACTATTGAGCTTTTATGGTTCAGTGGTCATGATGCTGTAAATAAAAATACAAGTGAGAATTTACAGTAGAACATAAGCGCTAATCCGACTTCTTAGCTAACACTGCTCAAAAATAGCACACCTTTGGTTTTTGAACACTAAATTTACTATATCATTAAATGTTGTTTGTAAAAAGAAAATATGTATAGATATCTGTTCTCTGTAAAATCCAAATTTCATGGATTGATCATTTGTAAACCAAAGGAATGGTATATAATGAAAATGTTTTTGAGTACATAGCTACTAGATATGTTCAGAATTAATCTTTGTCGAGTAATATATTGTATGGTATATTTGCTTGCATACTATAAGGTTGCTTATTGTCTAGTTGAACTTTTAATTCAGAGGCTATCCTATGGGTCCTAAGAGATGTATTGATCATAACTGCGGAAGAGAACCAACTGAAACCTTTGTTAATTTTATAGGAAAAAGGAACTGAATTACCTTGATGCTTATTATGCCTATAAAAGCTGCTGATACTGCAAACATTATATCTACAGTAAGTTGTGATTACATGTTGGACGGTTTCTTCAAATCAATGAATAACTATTTTTTGGAAGTATTTGCTGAATTAATCCTTCTCATCACGTGACCAAGTACTTTAATCATATCTGTAAATATGAATCACAATAGAGATTGCTTTCTCGAACTCAAATGACATTGACAGCATGAATCCCAACTTTACAAAATTTCTCAATGTTTAAAAATTATCAGATTTAGGATGAGTCTTGTTAGAAGAATAAACATACTTTTTTAAAATAAGACAGAATTAATATGGCTCTAACATCAATCCATAGAAACTTGAAGCCTCTTTAAGGACCCAAACCCATTTCTTTTACTGCAGATATTAAGTTTATTAATATCATTCCAGAAGCGAACAACAATATGTATATGGGTCTGAGCCACAGTTTTTATGCTCTCATCAAATGAAATCCTGCAATGTAAGCAATGCTTAACCACATTAGCCACTTAATTTAGAAAAAAAAGAGCAAGTCCATACAAAATGACATACCCAAGTTTTTCTTAATGCATTTGGAATTTCTGGACAATATCACTACCTATAGAAAAACATTACTTTGAAAAGCAGATAAATATTACCAGAAGAATGTGTCAGTGTTTGATTAATAACCCATAATATTTCAGCATGAGACATTCTTTATTTGACAAGGACACTTTGAATAGAACAATATGGCTTAGTTTTGAATTTCAAACTACTTCATGGTCATTTGCACTAGAATGGACACCTTCTCCATGTAGGCCTATAAATGACACTACATTTTTGGCTGAAGGGGCCAAGTCAAATATTATTTTGCTCTCACTAGCATTAGAAATATCAATAGTGTTTAAATTATAATCATCAGGGGTCTCAAGATATTGATATAAACTGTTGTAGCCAACATTTCACTCAATGAAAAGAGGGTTAATATTTTTTCCAGTACCTGATTTAAAATTTAAACATATTTCCATTATTAGTAGACACGATATATATATATGCACAATTTTTTAAATTAAAGTTATCAGGCTGATAAGTATTTATTGAGACCCACATCTCAACTAAGTGTGCTTGATAATTTGTTTCTTTATATTAGTTATGATTATTTAAGATGTCAACATTTAATCACATTCAACCTCTCCTTGGAACTGATCAGTATATTTTAATTTTTGTCATTCTAAAAAAACTAAGATTTGAGAACTTAACATAATTGTAAAAGTAGTCCTTTTTTTTTTTTTTGCTTAAATATAGCGGTCAAGAAAGTCATATAGTGTGAGGTGATTTCTCAGTTCAATACTATCAACCCCAGCTTAGATTTTACTTGTTATTGTTTCCATACCTTAAAAATAATAATCAAATGCTACATAAAAATATAAATTATAAAAAATAGATTGATACTAAATACGAGGCACGTCCAGAAAGTAGGAGTACTCGATTTTTTTATTTTAAAAAAAAATTGTATTTTAAACAGAATTACAGGATTTTGTTGGTAAACATGTCAGTTATTTCTCCAGGTAGTCGCCTTCCCGTTCTATGCAGGTTGTGAGCTGTGGCACAAGCTTTTTGAGCCCTCTTCAAAGAATTCTCTCGCTATCTCCTTCCAGTTCAGGACCTCTTGTTTCACCTTCTCGTTGTTGAAATTTTTTTCCCACCCATGTGAGTCTTCAGGGAGGTGAAAAGATGAAAGTCTGAAGGCGCTAAGTCAGGGGAGTATGCGGGGTGGTTCAAAATGTACCAACCGAATGAGTCCAAAAGCGCTTTGGTGGCGTTGGCTGTGTGCGGGCGGGCGTTGTCATGCAACAAGTGCACTTCCTACGTCAGCATTAATCGTCTCCCCATGAGGGAGAAATTTGATCAAAATGATCCCTTTTCGGTCCCAAAACATAATGGCCATGATTTTTTTTGCCCGAAATTGAGGTTTGAATTTTTTGGCAGATGGGGAACTGGTGTGCCACCACTTTGATGACTGTATTTTTGTCTCAAGAGTGTAATTAACCACCCAGGTTTCATCTCCAGTCACACTCGAGCTCATAAAATCCTCACCTTCCAATTCAAATAACTTAAGGAACTCGCGAGCGCTAGCAACCCGATTCACTTTATGCTGTTTTGTCAATTGTTTTGGGACCCATTTTGCACACAATTTTCAAATTCCCAGCGTTTCTGTAATTGTTTTGTGTAAGTGAGATCTGGAGAGTTGTGCCAACCCAGGGAAAAAATTTCTCACAGCACGAGAGGGAAACCAGTACTCTTACTTTCTGAATATGCCTCGTACTAAAACAATGAAATTAAAAACAGTACACACTTGGATTTTATACTCAGGATGGAAGTCATTTCTACTAATGGTTTGAGACAAATGATTGTGATTTTCAGGTCAGTGGTTTCAAAGTGTTTATCCTATTACTTTACTAAGCCCAATGTGGGACATTCTCTCATTTGAGACAGTAATAATAAAGTGTATGAAACTACATTATAATAAATCTAAAACATATTTTTTGTGGTATTGTATTATTTAAACTGATGTATGCTTATAATTATAACATCATAAAATACCTACTCAGTCTAACTAGCACACAATAAATACTTAAAATATAAATTAATATTAAATTTAGAATATTACTTTGATTATACTTAATCTGAAGTTATTATGTAATGAATACAATTATCAAAATATTTTTTGCACTGCATCCTACTACCTGTTCACTGTTCAGGTTATATGCATGTGTAAAAATTACTCTGATAAGTTAGTGGAAATTTAAAGGAAGTGTATCCTAATTGTTTGGAGGAAGAGTGGAAAACCATTTATGAAATAAAAACTCACTGCGTATAGCCAAGATTTGAGCCCTACCTTAGGGTCATATGCATTCTAGTATATTGTGAGAGTGATGCTTTAGAACATTCCCCCACCAAAGCGGGTCAATTGATGTGTTAAGGGTGTGCATACTAAACGTGGATATCTACAAGCAGTATATTTTTTATTGAATAAACATGTTAATCCAATTACCTAGTTTTTTTAATATAAAATATTTTCAGGTTTATAATCTATGTTTTTTATGCCACTAAGTAAATGTTTTATTTTATTCTTTAGGATTATTGCTGACTTTATTAGCTGTTCAGTTCATTTGTTTATAAGCTGTTTCTTTAAATTGTGTGTTCTATTTTCCATTCGTTTTGGTGGCTGTTAAGATTTTGATTTTACTTATGTTGTCAGATAATTTCAACAACATAAGTTGTTCAAGAACTTTAAAATATTTAAGATATATTTTTTATATAACCAATAGGCCTAAGTGTGTCTCTTGAAAAAAAACAAGTCATGCCAAGACCACAAATATACTTGAAGATTTTAATTTTAGTTTACAAACTTATCATTGAATTATTTACTATTTAATTAGAAAAACTGCAGGTTCACAGAATAACATAAATGCCTTCATCAGTAAAGGAAAGTTTAAAACTGATTGAAGGATGAGAAAAAACTATTCTCATTTTTATTTATTTATTAACTGTATGAAGTTACTTTGTTTCTTTCCTAAATTAGAGAATATGCAAAAATAAACATATCTGTAATTACTAATTAGTATTTTATTGCCACCTAAGATGCTACATATAACTTTAAAATTAAAATGAAAATAGTTGCAATTGACTAATAATTTTGTATCACCAGCCTAGATATCAAAGATTGAATATCACTACGCTGACCAATAATTCCTAACTATGGAAAGATTCAGCAAGTTTGAACAAGATGGAGTCTTCTTAGCTAGGTCTGGACCTATTTATTAGCTCGACTGGGCCATATCTGAAGCCTCCCTAACATTATTCACAATGTTTAGATTTTGATCAAAATAGTTTTTTTCTTAAGGAACGCGAAAAAAGTTCATGTTTTTATCAATTTTTATGGTAAAACTTTTTTTGGGCAAAACAAATCAAATATTGCTTCAATAAGAGCTAAATTTTCTTCACATGATGACCTCAAGAGTTCTTAAATATGTATCAAGTGTGTCCTGGAATTTTATGACAAATTTTTCTCTTCATTTAAAAAGTTTCTCATCTAATGCCGCTATGCTAGTGATAGATATGAAACAATTGTTGATATCACCATGTGAATAAAATTAAACTCTACATTTCTACTACCCGCCTCAGTGGCGTAGTTGGCCAACGCGCTGGTCGTGTTGAGCTCAACTGCTGAGGACGGGGAGATCGAGGTTCAAATCTCTGTCGGGTGAACTGGGGGTGGTTTTTCCTAAATGGTTTTCCACTTTCCCTCCACGCAAATGCGGGTTCATTTCCTCTAATTCACCCTTCCCAATTCCTATTCCATTAGCGTAATTAGTACTTAAAGCGTATAAAGCAAACGGGTGGTAAGACGGTCTTGCTACCTGTTTGGGCTGTATGCTAATGGGTTAGGAATTGAGAAGGTTGAATTTAAATGAAGTGAACCTACTTTTGTGTGGAGGGAGAGTGGAAAACGATTTAGGAAAAAACCACCCCCAGTTCACCCGGCCGAGATTCAAACCTCCATCCTCCGCAGTCTTGCTTAACACGAAACTAGTGTGTTACTAACTACACCACTGATGCGGGTCACAAGAATATAAAAAAAAACACCTTTAGTATCAAACTATAAATCAAATATAAATGGAATATCATAACACAACATACTGCAGGACAAGGGTTATATAAGCATATTCCTGACTGTATAGCAAATACCCGCATCAGTGAGCATACATACTAAATTTCAGACTCATCTAGTTTAGTTTACCGATGACAAGAAGGTTGGTGATTAAATTCTGGCTGGGTGTACTGAGAGTAGATTTTCTTAAATGGTTTCACCCACCCCCTTCATCCAAATTAGGTTATATCTTCTTTAATTCTACTTTCCTCATCCAAACCCAACTAGTGCAGTGTAGTTAAATTCGTATAGCCCACACAGTTAGTAATACGTGGAGTAAAACATAAACAGATAGGTAGCAAATTGAAGTTGTACAAATCTCAAATAAGATTTTGGTAGGAGGGAATAAGGTGAATTGACTACCTTACATTGCAATCCAAACTCACTCTTAAATGCTATCATTCTAGAGACAATGGTGTTCGAAGAGATATTTTGATAATACTTTTTCTAGACTTGGGTACAAACCGATATTGTTTTCGGTATTAAGTCCTCGAGGTTCTAATAAATGAGCTAGCTGGTCGTAAATTATCTTGTACCTCCTAGCAAGGATGTTGATCTTTTCAATATGAAAACCTCTGTTATAGGAGTTAGGGATGGAGGAACTGCAAATAAGAAAGAGATTTTCTCCTCATATTCTTTCACTATACCATTGGTCTATTGCTAAGCCATTAACATAAATTTTGGTGAAAGTAAATTACCTGTTAAATCTGCTCAAAATGGTGCTAGTGGATGATATAAAACCACAATGACTCAATAATGAATAAAAAACCTTAGACCTATAAAAGAAATTAAAAGAACACAGTTAAAGCTCAGGAAATACGTCATACCAGAGATAAAAATCACTTAACACCGTCTACTACAATTAAAAGAAGCCCTCTTACCTCCCACAGTGTTTACTCTAAAAAGGTGGTAAATCTGTGTACCAAATAAATGTTGATATATTTGCCTAAAATGCAGAATCATAGCAAACATATTTTATTAAGTGTGGTATAACGTGTTAAAAATATGAACTATTACTTTACAATTATTTATTTGGTGTAATTTTTACTTAAACTATACTATGTTAGCTGAATAAATAATTATTGTGATCTAGAATATTTTTTTAAACGGTTGGCATAGTGCTTTGCTTGCTCTTTGCTTGTACCAGGCCCTATGGTTGTAAAATCCACAGCCATTGGTCAAGGCTTGCTTACTTTATTTCGGGAAGCAGGCTTGGGATTCATAAGCTGGTATATTAGATCACTTAAAAGAATTAGACATAACACATTATAAATGGATCAAATAGCCATGCTATTATATTTTTTAGTTATGGATATAACCCCATTTAAATATAATATTCTGTAAATTGAAAAATTACACCTGGACACAAGAATCAAGCCTGGGACCTTTTGCTTAATACACCAATGCTCTATCTAACCACAGAAATATCCAGGAGTTTTTCGGTGCTCAGGGTCATTTTTCCTCATATTTTAATAGTGTCTGGTATGGACGTGTGAAAATCGTCAGCTAGATATGAGTGATCAATTAAGATCACAAACTATCAGATAATACAGCCATCTTCGACTTGGGAGGCCTTTATTTATGCTGCCAATAGAATAATGACAACTGTACAAATGAATGTATCATGATGCATTAAATAGTCATGATGATATATTTGTTAATTACGGCTACACCCACATGACACTGGGCATGGAATGATTCCTGGATAGCTCAGGGGTTAGAATATTGGAGTACTAATCCAAAGGTCCTGGGTTCAATTAGTGTCCAGGTGTCACTTTTCAATTTAGAGAATATGATAACTAAATGCGGCTATAAGCGTAGCTAAGAAATATAATAATACTAATAATAATATTAATAATACTTTGCACAAAGTCTTGCTACTTGTTCGGATTATACCCTTACATACTAAATATGCTGATAGGTTAGGAATTGGGAAGGTCGAATATAGAGGAAGTGAACCCACATTTGTGTGTAGGGAGAGGGGAAAACCATTTAGAAAATACCACCCCCAGTTCACCCGAGAGAGAGTCGAAACTTGATCTCCCCATCCTCGCCAGTCTAGCTCAACACAAAACTTGCACGTTAGCTAATTGTGCCACTGAGGCAGGTAATAAATATAATAACATGGCTATTTAATACATCATGATATGCACATTCATACAGTTGGTAATGTACTATTGACAGTATAAAGCTCTCACAAGTCAAAGATGGCTGTATTATCAGGATAGTTTGTGATCTTAGTTGATCCATTATATGTAGCTAACGATTTCCGCATGTCCATCATAGAATGCCTTAAAGTATGAGTGAAGAATGACCCTGTGTATGCAAAGGCTCCTGGATCGCTCAGTGGTTAGAGCATTGGTGTACTAAGCCAAAGGTCCTGGTTTTGATCCTTGTGTTGAGGTGTTAATTTGCAATTTACTGATAAAAAATACAATATTAATGGTTTATAAAATGAACAAAGGTTGGTTCTCAAATCAATAGTTTCATCCATATAGCTATAGGCATGGAGGGCAGGACTAAAATACCATTGAGAATTCGACCCTGGTGTCCACCCATATTGAATGGAATATCTTTGGCACAGGAAAAAACAGAAATATTTGAAATAAAAAATTTCTTGTGTAAGTTTAATTTTTATTACAAAAATACATGTTATAATGCAAGAAACTACCCATCACCCACAATGTCCAATAACTAATAAATATAATGTAACAATATATATTTATTGAGCTAAACATTTTAGTATGAAAATTAAACTAAATCAAAACTAGGACTAAAAAGAAATTAATTATACTATGAATAAAGTATTATAAGTTAAATCTTTTAATTAAAGTAAAATTGATATTACTATACTCAATTTTCTTTTAGGTATTGTTTATTTTAGTCACTGGTTCAGTTAAGTTTCTTTATAGCCAGTCTTGCTGCAGCTTTCTTGGCCAGTGTTTTGTTTGTTCCACAACCATAAACTGTACATTTTTGTTCATGAAGCTGAAACTCCAATGACATCATAACAGTAGCTCTATATAAATTATTTGGAAATTCAGGTTCCCTAAAACAAAATAAAGGATTCTAAATAGCCACCATCAATAAAATAGAACAATGAATACATAATATACTTGGTCCGGCATAAGTCGCTTTACCGCTGCTGTTCTTAGCTCAGTTTACTGTTGGCCAAGTCAAGGTCAGTGATGGCTTTCTATAAATATAACTATTAGTCTAAACATCTCCCCTCCCCTCCCTCACCCCATATTGAAATAGCATGTACAGCTTTCTTTTGCTTAGTCTGACACATAGTGTGTCATTATTAGCGCTGTTTGTTTTTAAGAATCATTATGAGAAGAAAACTTTCATCCAAACAGGGAGTGCTTTCTTATACAAAAATAGTGGCATTATAATAGTTTTCCTGTAGTAAAAACAGCTTTTGAAGACATTTTCATGATACTCAACCTCCAACTTGCCAAGCAATTTATAATCTTACTAAGAAGTTTGAGTGGACAGGTTCAGTAGCTGATTTATCGCGCTCCAGACATCCAAGGTCAATTTGTACGGTTGTAAATCTGCATATTGTGGCAGAAACTCTCATTAAGTTGCCACAAAAATCACCAGGAAAAGCATCAAGAGAGAGAGATAGGAATATCAGATAGACATATTAGAAGAATGTTAAAAAGTTTGAGAATGAAACCCATACAGGCCTAAGCTATAACAAGCCCTTCATAAAGACAATCCTGACAGGCGCCTTCAATTCTTTGAGGAGTATACAATCCAGACACAATGTTTCAAGAAGAGAAGGTAACAAAATTGGTTTCCTCGCCTTCCTCCTCTTGTTATAACCAAGAGGACTGAGAACACGCTTATTTCAGAAGGGAGTTGCCCTACAAAGCTCTAAGGAAGGTAGAAATAGTGTGGCTGTAGGTAACGAACCCAAGGATCATGAGTTATTTCCCCAAGGAGTGGTTATGGATGGGTAGCGAGTGATCCACTCACACAGTTGGGTGTGAAGCCAGTAAAGCATCAGTGCAGAATTTACAAGGGTGTTAGAAAATCCTGAAGCTATTGAATTTAATGTAATTTTGGTGTGAAAGTAGGGATAGAACACATAAAATATTGATATGATCATAGCATTGGAAAAAAGTGTCGTCTACGTTTACATAGTTATTCTTGTTATTGTTCTTATTATTTAATTATAATTTTTAGTGTCTAATGTGTAAGCTTAGTAAGTGTCTGATATTTATTATTATATAGCAATCACACTATATCTAGAGTTGTTTAGGAAACATTTACAATAGCAGTACAGTGACAATTTATTAAAATTATTCATAGCCAGTGGTGTAGCCCTAAGGAAAAAGGTGCCTGGGTGATCATTCCCCAAATATAAATAAAGTAATTCTATATCTAAAAGTTGTAAATACCGTATAAAATTAGATTGGGATTTTAACATTTAATATATTTTTTTAATGGTTTTATAGATAACTCTTAAAACACTGTGCATATTCATTTATATTATGCTCAGGAACAGCTTCGTCACTGACACTGTGATTTTGTTTCCACAGCTGATTGATAATCAGCAATCAGGCTTGAAGGTATGGTAGTAGGTAATGAATAAACATGACCAGCTTTATCAACATAAAGGGTGCACTGAGCCACAAGACTATGGTCCACAAAACTGTTTCTAATGGATGTGCCTGATAATTGAACCAGTGACTAGCTTCATGGACTTTCTAGGATGAGCCAGAATGTGGTGGAATCTTCTCCTTACTTCTAGAGACTTGAAGTTCCCCAACATCTCAACCTGGTTGGTTGTACACAGCGCGGATCATCCGTCAGTTCGTCAGGTGTTTCCCCTCCCACATCATTCCCTATTTTCTTACCACTCCTTTCATTGGGTTGAGCTGTATACTGTATATAATGATGCTAGAGTGCAACTGATCGTATTTAATGATTGGTGTCACAGATTCTCATTAATCTCCATACCATGGAATTCCCTACGCTCAGCTACTTTTTTAATACTTTCTTTTACTCCTCACCTTGATCTGAATTTCAGTTATTAAAAAAATCATACTGTACAATATATCATATTTTAACCTTTCCAATTTTAGAGCACTGGGGCTGGTAAAAAAAAACCGTGCCAAGGTGGCGCCCTAATTCGACTAAACTGTTTATAGCGTTTATTAATTTTAATCTCATAAGCAATTAGTAAATACAAGAATTACCTTGCTAATGACAAATAACAATAGATGAGAAAGTATACATAAACATGTTGAGTTAGGAAATTAAACTTGGCACATCAATACCCTCAACCTGGAGATATCCTTCAATTTAAGATTCAGCCAATCTTTTCTTGTATTTCAGAATGAACATAGAACCAGGTTGAATAGCTAAAGTTCTTAGATGTAGTATTGTTTAATTAATAATTACAATAGCATTTTAGTAAAACCCCATTTTGAAAATACCACAAACAGTCTAATTCTTAGTAAGGAATCATATTTTCTTTTGCAGCTATAAGTTATACCTAAAACAAACAATTATAAAAGTGAGGAATAGTAAATTTTCCCAAATATTTTGTAATTTTGTAAAATATGTGTAATGCATTAAATCTGTGTGACCCAGTGGTAGCCTGTGGACTCACTGAAAATGCGGCTCTTGCAGTATCCTGGAAGATAATTAAAGGGAAACCCTAGGTGGCAGTTGTGAAATAGCTAATGATTAAAATTAAAATATTAATTTAAAAAAGTCATGATTTTATTTTATTTTGAATTTACTTGATTAGTAAAACTATATATTTATAATGCTAAGTTGTTTTGTGAAAGTATGTGTGAAATTTTCATAATACATTTTTGGAACTTCACAAACTTTTTTGACATTAAAATTATAGATATTAAGTTTTAAGTTTTTGCGGCACTACACCCTGTTGTATACTAAAATTAATTAGTTTTGTTACCAATGGGGTAATTTGGCTGTTGATAGTTCTCAAGTCTTTAATTCTGATTTTATCTATTCCTTGGCTATTATTTATATCTAATTTATCAATAATGTATTTTATTTTGGAACATGTAGCCCTAGGTATAAACATACTTTGAATTTGGTAGTCGTTTATATTATTCGTTTTGTCTAGTTGCATATTGCTAGTATGTTGTAGTTGTGTGACTTGGTTTTTGAATATTTCACAGAAATTATATGCAGTATTTTCAATTTTCTCAATTTTGCCTAAATCTGTATTTATTACTTAATCAATTGTCATTTTACTTTTTCTACCAAGAATTTCATTTATTTTATATCATGTTTTCTTAATATTACTACTCACTTTGTTTAGTTCAGTTTGATAATATAATTGTTTTTTCCTAAAAATTAATTTATTGACAAAGTTTCTTTTGTACTTTAATTTATAGGAATTTGCAACTTTTCTACTTCCAAATTAATAATTTATCTCTGTGGCACATTTCTCCAACCAAATCTGGTGTTCTCCATTTCTTTTGTATGCGTTATATTATTATTATTATTATTAGCACCGCGTATTACTACCCGTTCGGGTTATACGCACTTACGCTAATGTGTAATGGTAGGGTGATTGTGAGATGAAATGGAGGACCAACAGTTTAACGTGGAATCCGAACCACGGTGGAGGCCTGGCATTCCCCACATTCACAAGATGTCTTGTCAGAGGTGTATGCGTTATAAAACAGGATTATATTTATATTTGGTGCTATCATATATACCATTAAATATCCCAGCAATGTTTTGTAATTCAACCCAATTGATGTTTTCAAGTTTAATTTTAGCTAAATTTTCATAAAGTTTATCCAATAAAATGGATTATTAATTTTACTATAAAAATCATTATTTTGGTTGAATTCATTCCCTAATGCTAATATATAGTGCTCATTAATTTTAGTCTTTATTATATTGCTTGTTATTTGTCTAGTTGTTTGAACATATATATGTGATCAAGGCACGATTTAACCACCCTACTTTTCAATATTTCTTCCCTTGTAACTTTATTAATGGTACATTATAAGCTATGAGAAGCAAGCATATTGTTATAACTTTCTATTGAGATGTCATTTGCATCTAATATGTTTATATTTATATCACCTACCAAAACTATTTCATTTAATTGAACTAATTAGATTATATCACTAATATTCTGAATAAACGTGTACTTATTCCACTTTGGTGATCTGTCGATACCTAGTACTTACATTCATTTTGGAGATATCACTTAACTTAATTTTAATTAATTTATATTCGCAGAGTTTATTTTTATTTTCTAATATGGTTGTTTCAAAGCTATTTCAATAGTACATAATTACACCTCCCCCATAGCTATTAGGCCTATTGTACCAGCATTTATTATAACCATCAATATTATATTGAATAACCTGCATATCACCTGATTTTATTTCTGTAAGCACTATAATGTCTATTTTACAAATAACATTCCCCAGTAAAGTAATCAGTTCATCAAAATGTTTGTTTATGAATCTTATATTAAGGTGAAATAATATAAAGATTATTCTTATTCTGTAGCTTGCGTGCTAATAGTTCGGACCATTCATTGGGATCGTCATATTCTTGACAATGTATAGCCCTAATATTGTCTTCAACAGTTGTTATATCTTCATTTTACTCATTTTCTTCTGTGTCGGTTGTTTGTTTATATAGTAGTATTCTGTTTTTGTTGACAACACTATCATCACTTTTAATTTGCTTGATCATGTATAAAAAATATTACAAAACAAAAAACCCTACAAAGAACATTCTAATTTAAACTAAAGAGGCATATTTTATTTTGTTATTAATTTTAACTATTTCACCTTCTGCTTGTATCTTAAAGCTGATTTCACCATCACTCTTGCGGAAGTAAATCTTACCATTCTTTATCCATACATATTTATAATCATTTTTCCCTGCATTTGTTTTTAACTTTCCACGGTAGATTTTTGCTAAATGGGGTCAGGTTCTCGTTGATGTAGGTATGCCTCTCTGTTTCTTTTTTAATTACTATTTTATTGGTAACTGTTTTGCACCTTTTTTCTAGCCATGCGTTTCTTACAGTTTTAGTTGAAAATTGGACAATCACTGGCGGTGGTATATTTTGGCTCTTATGAGGGAGACGATGTATTAACTCAATATGATTTTTTTCATATGATAGTTCTAAACATTTAGCAATGTTTTCCATGACTGCTCACAAATCTTCAGGTGGGTGTTTTTCTAATCCATGAATTTATAAGTTAATATTTCTTCCGTATTGCTCAATTTGATTGTCATTTCTCAATATCTTGAATTTTTGTGTCTTTTTGCTCGTTTTCCTCGTATAATATGTTTATTTATTTTTTGTTAAGTCTCTATTATTGTCTAACAGTTCGTTCATTTCCTTTCTCATGTCATAATAGAAATCAAATAGCTTGGACATGTTATTTTCTAGTTTTTCATAGTACTTCCTTTGTTCTTCTCTCATCAATTGGATTGGTATCTTGAGGTCTTCATCTTCTTTAATATCTGTAAGGGATGATGATCTAGATTGACACGATGGGCACTTCCATGACTTTTGGCTTATTAGTGTTATTCTTCGGTACGTTGATTCAGATAGCCTGGAGCACTCATAATGATAGTAGTTTTCATAATTGTGACACTTTACACAATCCCCATCTGGAGGTAGATTTTCATCA
Source organism: Timema douglasi (assembly GCA_901482245.1). Lineage (NCBI taxonomy): Eukaryota > Metazoa > Arthropoda > Insecta > Phasmatodea > Timematidae > Timema > Timema douglasi. Next base: position 55,758 of record CABEEJ010001003.1, on the reverse strand, counting down.
CATCTACCACATTTCGACATAGTGAATAATTTATTACGCAAATAAGATAACTTAGTTTTTAACAATTTTACCACTTGACGCTTTCGACTGTATAAGTTATATACAGTACACAGTGCACAGGCCGCAGGGAGCTGAGCAGACACGTCCGAGCTCACAGACTAGTAGTAGTGGTGGTGGTGGTGGTGGTGGTAGTGATAAACACACAGGCTTCGCGGAGTTAAGAAGAGATGTCCGACCCGCATGAGCTCACAGAATGGTGGTGGTAATCAATTTTGATTGTTTTCAGTTCAATGAATTGAGAAAATTCACATATCACTATGTAAAAATTAAATATTGACCTCACCAGGATTAGAATCAAAGTCTCTTATATGTATACATGAATACATCTGTAAATACATACATAAATATATACCTAATCACACCAGTCCCTTACAGGGTAGGCAAGAAACTGTTAATATAGGTCAAAAAACAACTCCATACTTATCCATCCACCGCTAACTTTCTCCACACTTCCCTATCCTTGAATACTTCCTTTGCTTCAACAATATCTATACACCAAGTCATAAATTATGCTCTTTTATTCTTAAAACTATTTGTTTATCTTTTTCCCATATTCATCTACAACATTTAATCACGTCTTACATGGCCTTACCCTTCCTTTTGATCCATACACTTTACCTTCATATATTTGTTTCGTCACTCGATCCAAACTCACCCTCTCAATATGCCCAAAAATACTAATCGTAAAACACTTCTTTCACATTGACCTATTGGATTCCCTTACAAACCACTATCTTTCAGCACCCATTCAGTACTGACTCTGTCCATACGAGTTTCTTATTAACACCAGCATGGTAAGCAATCCCAAAGCAGAGTACATTATTAAAGGTTCACTTTTAACTTTTGGTTACTTGAAAATGTACATATTAATTATATATATATATATATATATATAAAATTAGTGTAATTAACACTTTCATTGCTAAGTTAGGAAAATATCCTGTACACATGTCTCTGCTTAATTAGGTAAAACCCGCCTCGGTGGCGTAGTTGGCTAAAGCGCTAGTCGTGTTTAGCTCGACTGCTGAGGACGGGGAGATCGAGGTTCGAATCTCGGTCGGGTGAACTGGGGGTGGTTTTTCCTAAATGGTTTTCCACTCTCCCTCCACGCAAATGCGGGTTCACTTCCTCTAATTAAACCTTCCCAATTCCTAATCCATTAACGTAATTAGTACTTAAAGCGTATAACCAGAACGGGTAGTAAGACGCGGTGCTAAATAATAATAATAAATAATAATAATTAGGTAAATTTTTGAACTGCTGTAATCATCACTCATTTTCATGATTATAAACGTTCTAAGCCTAAACTAAGTAACTATACAAATAACTTAAAAATGAGTAAATAACTCTTCCTAAACCACTAATTTGAACAAAATAATAAAAAATAAAACACAACTAAAAATGTATTACGTTGAAAATAGTTGGGTGACAGGGGATCAATATCAATCCATATCAGTTCGACAATAAAATATAAATGTGTAAAACAAATAATGCAGCACATACTTTGTAATAGTTCCAAAATAATGCCAATAGGTAGTGTTAGCAGTAAAGAACGATAGAGAGCTGTATTTAACACTGGTGAATGAAGTTCGAAAAAGTTTATAAATGTTATTAGCATGCGTAATGCAAAATACCGCGAATGTTTATAAACAGTTGTTTATTGTGCTTATCATTTAACAGAGGCTAGGGCAGGCGGTCCTAGAAAATACCATAGGTTGCTGCAGCTTTGTAAAAAAAAAAAAAAGATAGAAATGGTAGCTGTAGTGATCTTCTCAGGGAAATGAAGTTCTTCTATGTTAATATTAATGCAAATGAACAGACTGTGTGCAACCAATTAAATTAAGTATTTCTAGGTTTCTATTTTGCAATCCGTAAGCCTCTGTTAAATGAGAAGCACAATAAACAACGAGTTTTGTAATGGAGAGAGTAATTTTTTTCTAATTAATTACTAGTTTTAACTAGTCCCTTGACGTAAGGTTAGTGTTTGCAGGACAAGAACAGAAACATTTTGCCGGTCTGTGTCGCCCCTGCAGTCCATCAAGGTGGCGATGCAATCATGATCTGGGGCTGCATTCAGACAGGCCTGGAGACTTTAAGGTTGTGAATGGTGCTATGAACAATGACAAATATTGTGAAACTATGCATGAATTTATGATTTCTTTAGCACAGAGGTTATTTGAGGAAAATTAAATCTACCAGCAGTACAAGGCCCCATGCCACCTATCCAAGGCAACAAGGACATGGTTTGATGCCCAGAACATTAAGCTGCATCCCTGATAGTAAAGAAAAAATTATTTCAATGCTTGCATTTCTATGTAACACCCATAAAGACAATTTTTTTAAATCATTGCTATCTCAGATAATTCTCATCGCTAAAATAAAGTATCAAGCAAGTGGTTCAATATTCGGTAGGAGTCACGCTTTATAGGCCAATAGGCGTTTTCTCTCTGCAAACACTATTTTCATTTGTAGAAAAACCTCCCCCAGTAGGCCCATCCAGTATCCTTTCACTATCTTCATATAGTGTAGTCATACACTCATTCTGTGTGTTCATAATTAGTCCAAGGGATAGAGGAGTTACATATTCCAGCTCTCTTTCACTGCACTAAGGTATCATAGATCAAACCAGGATGCCACAGTAGCCCATAGTACTAATTTTATGATTTTGCTCACAGGCTGTCAGAATACGTCCATCTTCTTGAGTGTATTAACAAGCACATCATGGATCACTAAACCTAAAGTGGCATGATCCTTTACCATCACCTATATATCACATACTTGTCTTTCCAACATACTTTGAGCATCCTTCACAGCATAAGAATCCAACCCTTTGCCATCAGGTCCAGTTACAATAGCCATAATAACACCGCCTCTTCCAGGTGAAAATGAATGGTTATGCTAACAGTTAATACCCAATACCATATGACACAATATAGAGCAGGTCACGTGTGTTCTATGATCTAACTACTTTTGGGATGAGTTTCACCAATGAAGGGTCATTCTATTGTTTGGTCAAATTTATTTCAGATCTTCTTCTGACCCCAATAACCATTCCTTGCTACGCTTCTCGTCCTCCCCCTAGTAGCAGATTATATAAAGGCATAGGGTTCTCACAGCCATTGATTCCTAGCCTATCAACTTATGTAACATCACCTGGCAGCCAACCCAGTGAACCTATTCTATAATTCGCTTAAATGCCAACTTTCCAATTATTTTAGCCGTTGTCCTCATTCACCCAAATGGTGTAAATCAGCATTAGCATGCCTGTTCCTCTTATGCGTTTGCAACTTATTTTATTAGAGGAGCTCCTATACTTTCATTAGTTCACAGTTTCTGTTTATCCACCAAAAATATTTGCACTTCTTGCTCCAAGCACCCCCTTTTATAAAACGGTATATTACTACTAATTTTGGAAAAATCTGCAGGGATTTGAACCTTGATCTATCCATCATCGGCAGTCTAGTCTATTTTGAGGGTGACGCTATAGACTATGCAGCCACCTAAGCATCACCCCCTGTACAAACTTTCATTATGACCAACATCATCCTGCCATCACTTTTCACAGGTACTTTCTAAGGCATTGCATTTATCCATGTCCTCGCCTTGTTGAGTCTCTCGTTACAGTGTCGTCTCCAGGTCAGTTTGGTGTCCAGCGTAAGTCCCAGGTACTTAACACTGTCCGCCCATCTGATCTGTTCTCCGAACAGTCGAAGTGGGGCCGGCCTGTAGAACTTTCTTTTCCATGTGAAGAGCACTGCTGCGCTCTTCTCCACGTTAATACTTGTCCTCTAGGTGGTTAGCCACCCTTCCAACTGCGACAGGTACGTCTGGAGTCGCCTCTCCACCAGCTGCCCTCTCCACGACTCCGCTACTAGAGCCGTATCGTCCTCATACAGTGCCAACTTGGTGTCTGAGGATTTTGGAATGTCGTTCACATACAGACTGAAGAGCACCGGGCCCACCATGGAACCCCTTCGGCACTTCAGCCCGGATGCTACTGACCTGGGAGGTGGCGTTCTCAAAGATAGTGGAGAAGGTGCGGTGGGATAGATAAGATTGAACAACCTTAACTAGGTAGAAGGGCAGTTTCAGGGAGAGGAGTTTTAAAAAGAGACGCTCGTGCCAAACACGGTTCGAAGGCCTTTGCCACGTCGAGAAAGACAGCACCAGTCAGCCTTTTGATGTTGAAGTTCCTCGTGACCTGCTCCACGAGCCGGACGAGTTGGTGAGACATAGCGTGTCCCGCCCGAAAGCCGAACTGCTCGTCCACCAAGATGCCCACCTCGCAACATGTCAGGTCAGTCTCGTCAGTAGTAGTCTCTCGAACAACTTGTCCAGACAGTCGAGCAAGTTGATCGGTTGGTAGGACAAGGCTAGGACCGGGTCCTTACCCGGCTTATGAAAGCAGAGGACGTTGACGTGCTTTCAGAGCTCGGGGAAGTGACTCAGGAACAATATGGCATTGAATAACTCCACGAGGAAATTAATCGCCTCCAAGGGCAGCTTTCTGAGGACTGAGTTATTGATACCGTCAGGTCCGGGGGCCTTGTTTAGTCTTAGAGCAGCTGTCTCCCGCGACATTTCTGTCACCTCCGTGGGTTCAGGTTAATACAAGGGTCTGCACGAGACCGCACCGATGACCTGAGCCACGTGCGCAACGTGAACCGGGTCTGACGGGTTGTCAGTCGGTACAAATTGCGCCTCTAAGTGCTCAGCGAGAGCATCGGCCTTCTCCTGGTCAGAGTTTGCCACCCCGTTGCGACTGACACTTGTATAATTTATCATGGTGAATTAATGTTTCGTTTTATAATAAAGCGCAAACAAATGTTATAACTAAATTTTGAATGAAAAATATGAAAAAATCTAAATTCGTAAATAAATAATATGCTAGCATTAGAAAAAAGTTTTTAAAAATCTTTTTGTTAGATATTTCAAATTTTAGTACTTGCCTGATTAATTATTTTAACAAAGAAATTCTACCCTCAAAATGGTACTATGTTTCGATAGTAAGAGCGCAATAAAATAAACTTTAAAATTTGGTCTTACAGTTTACAGAAAACCCAATCGATTTTTAATTTTAGTCATCTTAAAAATTTTGGCGCCCCTCAAAATTTGCCACCCTAGGCCCGGGCCTCACGGGCCTAAGCCTAAATCCGCTAATGTTTAAATATCAATTACTCTCATGGTTAAATTTAGTCTAGCAGTTCATTCTAGTAATTTTATAAATGGGGCTTTGTTCTTTGAAAAAATGAATTTAATATTTTTTGGACTATATAATATTCTTTTGTGAGTAGGTTATAAGTGAACCTCGGACTCGTTAATTTTATATTATTTTAAAGTAAATTTACTGATATTAATGAAGACCGAAATTTGAAATAAACTTTTTACTAACATATATATGTATATATTCAATCTTTAATACATTCTAAAATATATTTATCGTATTTTTTATCTGTACCATCATGCATGGTTTTCAAACATTTGATATATTATTATTATAAATAAAAATTTAAAATTGATCGTTTTTTTCTTCTTTAAGTTGTGGTAGATTGGTTTCACATTTTAAGAGCACCCATAGTTTATTTATTTATTAATTTTTAAGTAAGTCATGAGGTTTATAAGATGAGGGCACAAAGGACGACCGTCTTGTAACTGTTTCCACAACCAGGTGAGTTATGTTTGCTGAGTAACAGTAGTCTGTTCTCAGATTATTGTAACTGATTTCACTCAAACGACTCACTCTGATTAATTTTATTCTGTTTCTATTTGGGCCTTCTATTTCATTGCTTAGTAAAGGAGGTTTCAAAGTTAAAGAGCGTGGAATGAAATTTAGCATAACAAAGTGTGAAGTGGTGACAATGACAAGGAAGAGAATAAGGCCTAATTAAGCTATAAGGTTGGATGGAGTTAGCTGAGGAAAATATAGGATGTAAAATATCTTGGAAGCGTGATTAAGAAGAGAGGTGGAAGTAGAGAGGCTTTAATCAGAAGAGGACAGCGGGAAGAGTTGTTTTATAGGTGCGTTAGAAACCTGCTATGTACAAGAGAAGTGCTCTTGAAGTGTAAGGAAGTTTTTTACAGGGCGTACTTTGTACTCATTGTCCCATATGCGGCAGAAACATGGACATTGAATGTAAGAGAGACTAGAAAATTGGAGGCCATGGAAATAAATTTTGTAAGGAGCATGTTAGCTGTCACGAGGAGAAACAAGATTAGGAATGAGGTTATCCGGGAGGAGTAGGGGTCCATTGAGTATATCAGATGGTGGAGGAAGCACGACTGAGATGGTATGGGCATGTGTTGAAGATTTAAAAAGAGAGGATAACAAAGAAAAGGTTGGAAATAAAATATTTAGTAAAAGACCGCAAATGAGACTAAGAAAGCAATGGGAGGAAATCAAAGGAGGAAGAATGGTGGAAAGATATAGGAAGATGGAGTCAATTTACTAAACTGACTCGGCCACAGGCTAGAAACAGATGATGATAATGTTTATAATGAACTGGATGAACATCTGGGGCTGAAATTTCGAGCTGTCATCTGAATACGACTGTGTAAAAGAAAAAGAAACATTCGGGTATCTTTTTCTCTCTTGCACACATCCAAGGCAATGTGGCATTTTGACATCCTTCCCTAAATAAATTTGATAATAAAAGGTTTGAACAACATAACTAAGTTAGAAACTCGTGACTCGATTCTTTAAAAAGTTGATGTTGGCTAATACATATGAGGTGGTGAGTTTAAAAAGGGTCCTTATCCACCAAAAGTGATTTTCGGTAAATCGCAAAAAACAAACAAAAAAAACTCATGACTGAATGTTAGATTATGATTGCTTTCTGTTTTATTGATAAAATATTATAATGGGAATATAAAATATAGATTAAACATAAATACCGCTATAAATGTATGTGTTAATAAAGAAAACAATTGGGATAAAGATAGTTATGCAGCAAAACAATGAATAAGGAAAGTTTGGCCGACAATCGTTTGAGAAAAGGATAGTTTTGGTACCAATAAATTAAAATATGAATATTTCGGTATCAATATTATTTAACAAAGCTCCAACCAATATAAAACATTCTAATAAATGTTGAAGGAAAATTCTCAATTCAACAGTGTTTACATAAGAAAAAACATTAATCAGACAATTTAACCCAATGTTAGGAAAATGTAATTTTTTTATATATATTATAAAAAATGAGACAATATTAATGGAATGTTTCACACAGGGTGGTACTTTACAGAACTAAATTCTCAACCTCATCAACAAACACATTTTCGATGTCCTCATCAACCATCAGTACATCATCAATGGCACTTTTGCCACCATCTATTACACTTTTATAATAGCCGAGAGCTTCGAGATTTCTCCAATCACTTCCAAAATGTATACCTGACCATTTTACCCTGCTTTAATAAAGACACGGCAACTCCTAAATCCCTTTTGCAGTGGACTTCCCCTCACTAACACATTTCATTTTTTACTTCTTGTCAAAATTATTCTCTTACATAACGACATCTTGAAGTGCCATCCCCTGCTTGTTTTAAAACATCCTGTAGAGCTGTTTCCCAATGCAAATAGGAATCTCAGAACCAAGTTTCTTGACTGTTACAAATTATTTAAAAATATCAATATATTCTTATGGGGTAGTAATGGTTTCTTTAAAAAAAAAATCTGTTCGATTCTCCCAAAAACTCCATCAGGTGGGAGGTGGGAATGGCCTATTATTGGGAACACAACTTCAATTTTCTTTATGGTTCGTGGATCAGTTTCTTGGAACCATTTCAAAAGCATTCCAACGAGTGTTAAGTTCTGGTTTTGTCCTGGACATCCGTCCGCACAAAGCCTAGTACAAATCAACAGATTTAGAGAAAAAATATTGACTTGGGAACACAGGCTAGAACTAATCACTGAAAATATTGAGGAGAAACAGAGGGTATAGTTTCTTCTTCAAAGTGGAGGGTTTGAGAATAAAAAGAAACTATTTCCAAGACAAATATAAATTACAGGTTGTCTTCTATAATGATTCTCGGAACTTAAAAAGTAAAGTGTAAACCATTGTTAACTAAGAAGTCCAGTTGCAAAATATATACTATATTATTAACAGAAAAAAATATTATACTAGGATTCTTAATGTTGAAATTGACGCATTTAAATCCCCACTGTGGGAATCAGATTTTCACAAATTCCCTACTTTATTAAAAGTTTACTATCTGAGCAGGCCCCATGTCCTCCCGGTAAGGACGCCCATGCTTGTACTAATATAATATATATAGCAATATAAGCAGGGAGGTTCTATACTCTCTTCTCATATAAGTGGGTACACCCAATAGGAGCCCGATTTTGGATTAGTTGACATTATTTTAATAGTATATCCTTCCCAAGGATAGTTGAGAATATGTTGTCCTCATACCATTAAGTTATCAAATCCATGGTAAAATTTAAGGCGTATAGAAAGACTGTCACTCATTTCTTAAAATAAAGTGTCTAAGTATTGTATATAAATACATCTCAGTCTAAATGGATTATTAATATTGTAACAAAAATTTTGCTCGACTGTGCTAAATGCTACACCTGCAACTTTTTTTGTCCTCCCTCTTATCTCACTCAACCCTTGTCTAACAGGTAGCTGGGTGAACCTGCCTACCAAGGGGCTCTTAGCGGGGCGGGATGTGGGTGAGCTTTCTTGGAAGAGAAGTTGCGCGTATACAAGTCTGAGTTACTTTTCTTCGAGCTAAGTAGTGTATTCTGGAAATGGATATTTCTAGACTCGGATTGTTTCCATATATATATATACACGTTCAGCGATAGCCAGATTATCCTCACTCCGAGTTGAGATTAGCCGAGTGAGTGGACCGGCGAGTCCGAGCTAGTGTGCTCGTGAGTGGGTAGCATGATCAACAAATGGGCCAGCGTGTCCAGTGTGTGGGCTAACGTGTCCAGTGAGTGTATGGGCCAGCATGTCCAATGAGTGGGCCAGCGTGTCCAATGGGTGGGCTAGCGTGTCCAGTGATTGGGTTAGCGTATCCGGGAGAGGATCAGCGAATCAAGCGTTTGAGTAGCATAGGTCAACACAGTGTGTCTTGTGCGGGTACAGGTAACGACTTATGTGGACTACACGGGTGACGTAGACTTTGTTGTGAACTATGTTAATAATACATATTGTTGTGATTGCTTTTAATATTTGAATAGTTATTATGTGATTTGTAGTTATTAGTTTGTTTATTTATTTTTATTACATTTTATGTGTTAGCATTTTCTTATTTACTTACAGACTTAAATATTACTTTTTTTTATCTAATTCAGTGACTTGTTTAGTTGTAGTTAATTTAATTATATCTTAACATCATTTGGATTGTATTTTTATACAACATTATAGATTTTAAAAATATTTTGATATTTTAATTAAATGTTTTTAAATATTAAATACTATACATTCATCATTTAAGAAACAACAATAGATCACCATAAGTGTTAAAAAAAAATCCAATTAGGACCAGATTTTGAATAAATAGTCCCTCAAAAACGTTATTTCCGATTTTCCATTACTCTTGTATAGGCTATTTTCACTAAAATATATATATTTAAAAAAAATTTAACTTGTGCTGTTCTAATATATAGTATGGCAAGTGGATCTGGATATTCTGGACAATGTCTCTTTATAGGCGGCTACACCCAATTAGGGCCAGATTTTGAATGAATCGCCCTTCATATACATTATTTCTGATCTGCCATTACGCTTATAAAGCATATTTCAAAATATAATTAACTTTTGAAATTTCACTTGTGATGATATAACACATATAAACACATATAACATTTAAAAATAAACTGTCCGCTCTTTATTTCTGTTTCTATATATTTTTTATAGTATGTAGGTCTTGGATCCACCAAATTATTCTTTTGTGTGTACTGGTGACTATTTTTTATTGTCATGTAGTGGGATTTCTATGACAAATTGTGTGAGTGGTGCTGTTTACACAAAGAGCTATGCACAAAAATTGCAATTTCAACTAAATTCGTTATATTCATAATACCATACACGTATGCAACTGAGACCAATTTAATAGTATACTTGACCACACGCTACCAGAACTAAAGATTATAGATATAGTCGAAGAGGCATACGCAAATAATCAACTTTCCTCATCAACAGTTTATGAAGCCTACAGAACTAATACTATCACTCAACTAAAACAACATAACCTCCGCTGACAATATCTAGACCTGCGTTACTTAATAACCCCAAAATGGAAAGCAAGCATGGAGAACAAGACGTGGTCCACAAAAGCACAGAAAAGGTGGAAAAGTTAGAAACAAAAATAAAAATAAAATTAAACATCACAAGACCAGACTTTAGTAGAGACATGAAGAGAGCTTTGAGGGACTTCCTGCAAATGAAACACATTCAGACATAATTCCAATAGATGAATTAAAAAGGCTATCAAGTATCTACCAAAAATAAAATCGCCTGACCAGTGATATCTGAAAAACCAAATAATCTACATTTACCGCTGAAATAGATACATACCGGTAATCTATGGATTGTATTAAATGCACTACTTCTACTTTGATACTTCCCACACGACGAAAAACTGGTGAGTGTTATATTATTCTCCAAACCAAGAAAGAAGCTTACGTTTCCTCAAAATAGAAGGCAAACAAGTCTCCTAAAAACACGTGAAAACATTTATGAAAAACTTATATTAAACAGACTAAGATCCTCTAATGAATTACTGGAGATCATTTAAAAAAATGTTTGATCTTAAAACGAAACACTACTATCCACAAACCAATAAATTTAATATAGAACGTAACTAAAGTTTTTAGAGAAAAAACATTCGTAATTCTAATAACAATATTCCTAGATGTCTAAAAACCCTCTGACCAATCGTAGTACACGGGATTCATTTAAAAACTTATACATTTCCATTACCCATCATTCTTAATTCGCCTTGTAATCAGTTTCCTCAGGCGACTCACATTCTAGGACAGAACATAGTCCCAAATACATTATTTAAAAGCAGAGGTACCACAAGGGTCAAAAGTAGCACTATACATATACAACATCTTCATATCACATACACCTACCCAACCAACAATAAAAAGAAAAGCTTTATTTTTTTACCAATGATACCATGTTGTACACAGAAAACCAAACATAAAATACACACCCTTAGCAATGTATATACACCTTGTTGCCCTCAAAATCTGGCTTACATACTGAAGAATCAAAGTCAACCCGTTGAATAATGTAGATTAACAACTTTAATCGACTCTAAAAGTTTAATCATGGTCATCTGTAACTTATACATTGCGTGATTTCTTCTCTTTGATTAAAAACTTGATTGCTTAAATGAACATGTTTTTAAAACTAACATTAACGAGAGCAAATTTGCGGGCAAAAGCTAGTATTTAATATAAGAAATACTAAGTTATTTTTCTAATAATAAAAGCAACATTGGATAAATTTTACAATTGATTGAGAGTTTGAAGCCATAAGGTAGGTTTGATGTGCTTCCTTGCCCAACCGGAGCAGCACGCGCACTAAGCTCACACATCCGCTACATCTGGGGGGAAGACCATGTACTTGAGAAGTCATGAAAGAGCCACATAAAAGCCAACCAATAGTCACAGAGGCTGGCATTCATTATTTTTTATTTTGTAGCTCAGAGTAGCAGATGATCTCACACGTATAATACAGACTCTGCCTTGAAATATTGAATGACGCATGAGAATACACACAGGATCATCCCCGATATTTCAAAGGTAAAACTATTAGTGCAAGCCATAGACTGAGGGTAAAGTGTTTCTTGGTGGGGCGGGGATTCACGTGTTTAGGTGCTATTTCAAAACTTAGATTTAAATAAACATTTTATACCCTGCGAGAGAAATAGCTAGTGTGTCTATTTTATATTTAACTCAAAGTGTAGTTAGTGTAGCCTAAAAATATTTTTGATTCATAAATAAGACACAAATTAAAATGGTCATTGATTAATATTTCCTTACTGTTTTAAATTATTCTATTTTTTTTTAAATAAAATATTAAGTTTTAATTGGGTATTTTTAGGGTTTAACTGTACTCATCTCTGAAGGCTAATCATAATACTAGAACATGGAGAAAGCGTTAACTCTCCCATTAATGTCTCTCCAAATTTACAAAACGTTCCCAGGGATTCATATTAAATTTTTGTGAAATACATATAGTTTTATCTTTGTATGAATAACAAGTTATGGCTTACTTTAAGTGTTCTTGATTATAAAAGTCTGATTTTGATTGTAATTTTTTATTAGAACTATAAATACGTTCCTAATGCAATACAAATCCTTTTGAAGATCAAATCGAGTAGAGAAAATATTTAACCTTTATCCAAGAGAACAAGTTTAATCAGATGAAATTTGTAAATTCTAGATTTTAAATTTTCTATAAGTTACTGCTGTAGATATGGACCTAATGAATATCTAATTTTTACAAATAATAATATCAACGTGAGAAATGCAATTATTTTAAGAAAGCTCTCTCTCTCTCTCTCTCTCTCTATATATATATATATATATAGTTTTTCCTTGAATAACGTCAGTATAGTTGATCATCCTCAGATTTATAGTTGATGTTGTAGTTGGTGTTGCTCGTAGTGGTGTAATGTTTCCGGGGAAACCAATATCATCTTTTTCGTAGGTTCCATTATCTACTTGTTAAATAAGGAATCAAGGACAACGCTGAATAAAGGGGCTAAAATTAACGGCAGGAACACCCCTCGTTTCTGAACGAGTAATCGTCTCTTCTTCCAGAACTCTCCTCATTTACCAGCTTGCGCAACACCTGCTTGTAAGCACGTAACATTGTCTTCTTCGGATTTTTCAATGGCACCTGCCCTTTTAAAGTGTTGAAGGCACAATTGCAAACAGAGTCAATCAGTTTCTTGTCTGCCATATTCAATAAGGTGACACGTTGCTGCGGGCTCATGCGATGCATCACACACAGCAGAGGGGCTTACTTCAGCACTTTGGGACTCATGATTATGAAATGATCTGTAATCGGAGAGTGTCAGTGTTTTTATAGCTTTTTCTGGGTAGGTTCACGCAGCATCCGACATTTTTATGGGTTTTATATCTGAACCATTCGGGCGTACCTTGTTTGAATTCTAACAATATATACCTGTGGGGAGTACTTGTAGCATCAGCGTAAGCCTCTTGGTAAACACGGGGGTTTTCAGGACAGACTTGACGGGCAAAGTGATGAATCTGATTTTTATCCCTGGGATTTTTAAAAATCACAGTAAATGTGTGTTTAAGAAAATGTCACTTTGGCCCTTGCCCTGGTGGAGTATATTTAGTGTAAGGTACATGACGCTAATATTTTGATGGCGGCATCATTTGGTGAAAAGTTCGACGACCACTTCATTGGCTTCACGCATCAGTTTGCCCAAGATAATCAGCTGTGGAGAGTCATTACATGTGTCATACATTTCCGACAAACCCTTACGGAATATGCTGCGGGGACTTGGCCCGTCTTGTTTGTATCCTGGTTGCCATAAAGCATAATACCATGTGATTTTATCAAATTTAACGTTAAACAGTGTTTCCAAGTGACGGATAAATTCCTCTACAATATGTGACTTTCCACAACCGGGAGGGCCGCTGATGATGGCCGAAATTGTATGTTTCAACTTTTCCATAATGTTTGAGGCTGAGCTTATAGGATAACTGAAATTGTATTTATAGGGTAGGAGGGAGGGGAGAGTAGACATTAAACACAAACATAACAGTTTTTATAATATTTATTCACAATAAAATAGCTCATACCATAAAAAGGATACATTGAATATTTTTTTACAAATATATTTCACACCGTGAAAAGTATACTTAAAATATTTATTTACACAAATCAAAGTTTTTTAATATAGCTCACGCCAAGAAAAGTATACCTCGAATATTTATTTACACAAAATAAAGTTTTAAAAATATGGCTCTTGCCATGAAAAGTATACTAGGAATATTTATTTACACAAGTCAAAGTTCTTACAAATTTATCTCAAACCATGAAAGTGTACTTGGAAGATATATTTACACACAAATAAATATTTTATAAATCTGGCTCACGCCATGAAAACTATACTTGGAATATTTATTTACAAAAATGATAGTTATAGAATATATCTTTCACGTTGAAGTAAATTATACATATTTAGGTGTAGAGGAAACAATAAGCAATTTCTTGAGCTCGTAGAAGGAATAGTGGGCGCGGTATTAATTTAAAAATTACAGTTTAATGAATATTTGAATATATGTACACAACCAGACGGCTTCAATTTAAAATATATACAAGAAATAAAAATTGATTAGAATTAAAATATATACAATCAACTAATTCTATTTGACTAGAAATAATCAGGTAGGTGAAGGATTGAAATGGTGGTAAAAAATATAAAAAAGTATCCCGGGTGCATAAAATAAATCAATTAAAAAATGCGTCTTTTCATGAAGAAAATAAATATTAATAAAAATCGCAAATCTTTGAAAAATGGAATTTCATTGGATTTGTTTAAAGTGAAAGAAAAAAAGATTAGTATTCAGCCCATCTAGATGAACACTTTTTATTCGTGACGAGCGCGTTTACAAGAACTCTGATACACCAACGGTAATGTATTTTTATCATCGGTTGTTCGTCGTTTGGTGTACTCGGGCCGGTAGACTCTATTCTGCGAAACGATACAAAAAGAAGCAAGACCCTTTCTTACAATTTTGTGCGGTATCTGTATGTATCTTTCCACGGCCTGTTTGATTACCATCACTTTAAAAATTTAAAAATAAATTTCGTTCCGGTTGGCGAAGTTTATGGTCATCCCGCGAACCTTGCAAACTTTTTTTTTTTGCAGGATCACCACCAACACAAACTCCGTACGCATAATTATTGGGACCACCAGTTACAAAGGCGCTAATATAGCTTACCAGACCGATATCTTAAAGTTCGTCAGTGAGGTCAGCTAAAGAGTCTCCGGCCGGTGGATTACAATCACTGGGGCTTTCCGTGAATAGAACGCTATCCTTATCGTGATACAAAACGCGGTTCCCCAATATTTCAAGGATGCTGATAAGTTCAACCTAGTCATAGCAGTCGTGTAGCGTGCCACCGCCACACTCGTGTTAGGGTTAGGGCGCAGCACGTCACGCGCACCCTTGTAATTGAGGAACATAACCTCATCATTTACATCAATGACGCTGTCCACGGTGGTGTATGTATCCATCAGGTTCTTGTGGATGCCCTGATAGCCGTTGACAACGGCTATTTATGGTAAACTGGGTCTTTTCCCAAAATTTACTCATAGAAAATTTAAAAAGAGTTTAGCCAGAGTGCGGAGACCGAGATTTTTACAAACACAGCCGAAATCGAGATTTACCCCCTCCCTTTCCTTATAAATTTGAATGTAAGCTATCTTTTTATCTTATGAGGTAAACCACTCAGGTCATCCGCTGGCTTCTTGTTTAATTTTCAAAAAAGTATCAATGTACCCGTGAAACAATCCGCCTGAACGTGTTTGACGATCGTAAACAGATTCATTGTACTTCCACACTTCGTGTACTGCTTTAACGGTGTAGCCTTTCTCAATGGGTTTCTGGATCTCGTCAATCACCCCAACGCCTGTCAACCAGCGATCTTTATTGTCGTTGTGTTGACACGCATCTTGGTTTTTCTACTCTCCGAATTTCTGGCATAAAATGAACATTAACTTGTCGCTCATCCGTGTAGGCAATACGGGCATGAATAAATCCCGCGGAGGCGTCACAGTAACTTTGGATATGCCTTCTACTTGATCTATAGACGGACAATTTGATTCCAAGTGAATTTCGGGGTGGCCGATGGGATAATTTTGTACTTGTAAATGTAAGTATATAATGAACACGCATCCAAGTACTTGATCTTCTATCCACAAGAAAAGTCTGCTTCGTGGAAAAGTTTGATACAATTCGTACAACCACCAAAGAATGCGTCCCTGGGACTGAGGGGCTACTTGTTTTAAACCTCGTGCTGGAGTACAAATTGTTTCAAGTCCTTGTCTGTGCATTTCATCGCATTAAACATACACTCCCACATCTCTAAACATTTTCACGCATGAAATGGTCGCTTTATAGTGCGGCTCTATGGTCTCGTGGAGGCTTTATTTTGATAGGGTTGGTCCTGTTTGGATAACAGAGAGGGCACTCATGCTAATAACCACCCCAGAATTGAAAGATGGTAATGGTATCTCCAGCATTAGTAATGCCGTCTACGCGTTGCCCTAACACATATTCCTCACGGCCGTTTCCCGCATGAAGGATAGAGACAATGCATTGGTGGGCATCCCAGCAGTGCCATTGTACACTGACGTGCAACTGTTGGTATGCACACTGTTAGACACCGTTATAGATGATACCAACGGTATTCTTCATAAGATGACTTTGGCAGTAACCCAACATGGCCGCTCCTGCGATCGTACACGCCTCTCTGAAAGGATTGACCTTTGCTTTTTCCATAAGCATATCTTTAAACTTTAGGTAGGCCTTCCGTAGGATCTCTACATCCTTCACGCAATAAAGTTCCAACTCGTGGTTCAAATCAAAGACAATTTTCTTTGACCAACGTTTTTGGCCACTTCTCAAAGTAATCCTTACCCTCAACCGACAACTCTCCAATTCCCAAGTCTTCCTTTGGCGGCAAGGGACTCATATTTCCCCCCCCCCCTCGTTTTGTTTTTTGTTGAAAAATGGGGTAAATGTCCCTTGGCCAAACACTCGTAAAAGCTGAATGTCTTGGTCATCTTGGATAACTACATCGGGAGATAGTTCAGCGAAGCAATAGAATGGAGCGGGTGGTAACGCATGCACATGATTTTCCCATAGTTCATTATCAGCTCTGGAGTCCAAATATTTTACCTCCATCATATATTGGGCCATTGTGGCATCACCCTTGAATATGCGAGTCCTATCACCCCCCCCCCCCCCC
>CABEEJ010001003.1:10071-36551 GCA_901482245.1 Timema douglasi | reverse complement strand
TTTTTTTTCAACTAAGCTTACGTAGTTTTTATATCCAGGCAGGTTTGAACATTAGTTTAATCAGGTGTTTTGTTGTGATTCACTGGAAATACTGACAGGCCTCGCTATAATGGATTTTGTGGATCAGCCGGATGGTGAAATTCCGTTCTTACGTGAAGGGGATAGTAAAATCCAGAGTGAACTATAGGAGAATATTTATAAGTAACATAATCTTAACTATTTCAACCATATTTACTACTAATTATTGGGGGATAGTGATTAAAAAGATACAGATTAAAGGTGATGTAACCACATTTTCTTGGAGGAAAGTTGGGGAACAATTTAAGAAAACGTGTCTCAATATTCCCGGCCAGGACTAAAACCCTGTTTCATCCATCACCGAAAATGGACCATATCAGAATTTTTGTTTTGTCCGCATGAACACCGAAGCACTATAATATACATTATTTACCGTATTTCTTAGGATATTAATTTTACTTTTTAATTTTGTTTAATATAAGATATTAAATATTTTATTTTGTGAGTGTTTCGAGAAGATATCACACTTGTCTATAATCTATTATTAACTCGGGGCTTACTTTTTTAAGTTCAATCAATAATGTTTTTACCAAACTGAGATTATCAACAACTCTCAGACCCACCCCAGTGGCGTAGTTAGCTAACGCGCAAGATTACTGCTTAGCTCGACTGAAAAGGATGTGGAGATCGAGTTTCTAATATAGCTCGTGTCAGTTCGGGTAGTTTTTCCTAAGTGGTCTTACACTCTCCCTCAACGAAAATTCGGGTTCTCTTCCTCTAACTTCAACCTTTCCAATTACTAACCCATTATAGTAATTAGTACTTAGGCGTATTACCAAAACGGGTAGTAAGACGCGGTGCTAAAAAAAAACCTACCCTCAAATAATGCTCTAAACACTCCTTCCTTGTCCTATTGATTTAAGATTGACTATATGAAGGTTACCTAAGAAACAGTGAAGTTTTATTCGCACTCAAACAAATTAATAAATAGTTCGTTCTGTGTGTGCTGGCTGGCTAATGAAATAAGGGTAGGGGAGGGGTGAAGTTAAAGGCAGTCCATCATAGTCTTGTGAAAGGGAGCAGTCAGTATAACTTAGTTTATTCGTGGCGATGTAATGAGGGTGGAGAGTGATGGAAAAGTTAAAGGGGCCTTATGGCCGGGAACCATTACTCACACTCTTCGCTAAGTGGCTGGCCAGATAAGACGCTCACTAGCGACGCCTTGTGGGGAGCGCCCATTACCGTGGACTGCACGCCAATAAATAAATTATAAACTCTAACGCCCCATCCCAATCCTACGAAGACATTAAAAAACCTCTTAATAAATAACCAATCAGTACAAATAAAAAAATCCATGGGCATACATATATAACCATTGCTTACATATAAAAAAGCTATGAGCATACATAAATAACCAAGGAGCACAAATTAAAAAACAAATGAGACAAGAATAAACAAAGTTTGGAACACTGAAAAGGAGGTCAGGAGGAGGGGAGGGGGGAACCAACTGCCAATCAGAGAGCGAGGGGTGTGGTCACGTGATCAGCTCTAAGCCAATCAGAGCGCTGTACCCAAACACCAGGGCCTTTACTGCTGCCACAGTAAACAAGGCAGTAAGAAGCTATCAAAATGGAATAGCCAAAAGGAACTTAAGCAGTATCTAGGTTGTCTTAGCACTATAACAACTTACGTTTCTATTAGAATTTCGCATCTTCTTATAGTCATTAAAATCTTTGAACAAATAGATATAAAGCTAAAACCTTTATATTGTGACCCGACTCAAAACACGCTGCTACCCCCAAGTTGGAAACCGCTGCGTTATTATAACACAGTTGGAAACAATATTTATCTAATAAGCTCCTGGAGATGTAGAGCTCGCTCATCACTTTATCAAAAAATTAGCAATTTGGCCGTGTTTATTTTAAAACATTTTCAACTGTAAAATAAAGCAGTAAAAATTGAATTTATCGATATTTCTACAATATTTTAATACCTGTATACCAATGTCCTGCTTCATAACCTTATGAAATTTGTCCTAAATTGTTAATACTGGTACGTCAATAAACTATTCAAAACATATTGCAATTTAGCGTGTGAGGGTGAAGGGGCTTCTCCTGACATTTTATTAAATAACTTATAGCAAATTAAAAATCAACACGCTAAGCAACATGATTAAACTAAAATTCATGTAAAGAAAACACTAAATAACGAATTTAATAATGTATCAAAAATTTGAAAATATTAAGGGATGAAATAAAACTTTATTTTTTGTGTAATGTAGTCTACTAAATAAAATGAAAAATTATAAGAGTTGTAACAATGTAACACAGCCCTATTACTCCTCTTCTTTCATTGTTGCATTGAGCCTATTTAAATTGCTTTCATGAAAGCCTATTTTAATAAACAATGAAATAAGCTACATCAGTTCAATTCAAACTAGTATGGATACTTGCTAGAAAAACTAGTGTGTATTTCAGAAGTCAAAAATTAACACTAACCTCAATGTCCTCATTTCATCAGTCAGAGCTTTCAATAAGAAAACAATAAAATGTTGCGAAGCATTCACTGCATTTATACCTTCAACATTTAATAAAGCCCTAATTAATGCATTGGCTGCACAACATATGATAATTTGAATTATAAAACTGTGACTGTCTAGCAGCCACAAAAGTCACAACTAAAAACACTAAACCCTAAATAAAACATTGGCTGACAATGCTGCCACTTCAAGCATTGCTGAATGAGTGGAATTTTGCTACTGGGCAGCTCATGTTTCCTTACGATTTGTTTCCATACTGCATTTGGCATACACTCAACGGCCGTCTCTGCCTACTGACAATGGCGCTAGTAGACTAATTGAGTAACTAATATTTATACATTCTACTAAACAAGGAATCTCCTTTAAATGTTTGACGAAATTTGATGTTGGGATTTTTTGTATAGTAGGGATCAACAGTTGGGAAATTTTAAATTTGTCTGCACAAGTCTGTGGTTAAGGACTTTCATAATAGAAAGTAATGGGGTACAGAATAAGCTTAAAAATTCCCAACTCCAGGTCTCAAATATCACAAAATTCCCAGTTTTCAAGCTTTGGGGGGAGGGGGGTGACACCCAAACTCTCCCCGGTGTGACGGCCCTGGTCTCATCATGATGATGATGATAAATTATACATGTGAACAAATTCTATTCACTCTAAGTTTCATTAAAAATGACACGCGAACACTCGCCTTTAGCTTCACATTTAATCCATGTGCCCAAATACGCGGCTTTGATTAATCTTTAATCATTCTTAACCTAGAATACGTCACCTATTGGATAGTTGGAAAGGTTTTTTTTCAAGTAATTATCTTTATTAAAACTACTATACAAATTAACAAGTTAATGCATTTATTTTTACCAGTTCATTAATATCTTAACAAATTGATCTAAAAATAAATTACTTTTCACCCCAAGTTATTATTGTTGTCTTTACGAGTTCCACTAATTTGATTTAAAAACATTACTCTTCACAATTTTTTTTCTCTCGCCTCGGTAACTGCTTCTTGTAACTTTTATGTTTACAAAAACTCTAACCGTGGTCTTCGTTAATAATAAAATGAAACGTTTTCTATCTTCTTTACAAACATTTTCTTTTTTTCCACCCATTTTTAATAAGCTCAATTCAAAGTCTAAAAGACGCCTACGAAAAGTTTTGTTGATGAAAACGTTCCTTTTTACTCTACTTTACAAGATGCCAGGACAGTTTCATTAA
The DNA here is from genome assembly GCA_901482245.1 of Timema douglasi. Classification (NCBI taxonomy): domain Eukaryota; kingdom Metazoa; phylum Arthropoda; class Insecta; order Phasmatodea; family Timematidae; genus Timema; species Timema douglasi. The sequence continues at coordinate 32,782 of CABEEJ010001003.1, read as the reverse complement.
ATTTGGGTGCATTATTATAATATGCTTGCCAAGGAATTCTGACACCTTTTGTCTTTCTACTGCTTAATATTTATACACATTTATATTTATAATATAACGTGACAAGTTTAATCTAATAATTAATTTAAAAAGGGACAATATAATGTTGAAAGTTTTAATGGTTCTAATGGCCATTTATAAGACTGCTGAGACACGTTATTTAAGAAGTTGCTTGAGTTGTTTATTATTTCAAAATATTGTTCAAGTCAAATCAGGGACAAAAGGTATCAACACATAGGTACACCTATTAAAACCATTTAATTTATAGTTTCATAATTTTCTGAAATTTCTTTGGAAATATAGAATTAGCTAATTTTCAACAAACTTTAACTTGAAATGTCACACTACCGAGCTCAAAGAAAATGGTTAGAAACATAGCAGATAGTCTATCTCAAACAACCAAAGCAATTGTTTGACAGGGTTACACCATAATATAAATAATTTAGGACGATTTTAGTGGTTTTAAAGCTTCAGAACTCACTTAAGAAATACTGGAGTATGTGGATATGTCACTTCAAGTGAGCTGCATCCCTAAAAAAAAGTTTCAGTTTCTTATCAGCACTCATCATATCTTGGCATTGAGCCACTCATACAAATGTTATCATAAACACATTATAAGGTCTTGTTCTAAATACCATAATTCATTTTTATATAATATGCACAAATTATTATTATTACTATTCATATTCATATTATTATTATTATTATTTTATATTTGCATTCTCTGACGCAGTGAGTACGCGAGACAACTCATCTTTTATTACGACAATGCATCTGAAAATTTAGAAATAACCATTTTTTGGATTTAAAACTCGTAAAAACCATGCAGTGAAGACCTCTCTTGCAATTTATGATGAAAATAATAGGGGCGTGATTTCTTCAAGTACATGGAATGTTCAATACATTTACGAGCAATCCTTTACTGGCTCGTTAAAACTATTTACGATAGGGGTAATGTTTCCTATGTACCTTAAAAATAATTTAGTGTAGTATATAAGTCCTTTTGTAATTTAGATTTATACTAGGGTTTATAATTTTAAAACTAAAATTGTTAATTTATAAATTGTTGATATTAAGTGTTTGAAGATAACATACTCTCCACTAAATCATTCATACATTTAGTCATTCAATCGGTTAGACACTAATGTAACCAAACCATTAATTGCCAACATTAAAATTTTTAAAATGGCATGATATGCATTTTATAATACTCAAATCAAATAAAAAACTTTGAAACCACTTTTCTTAAGAATAACATATCTGTTTACAATTCAAATTTTATATAGAAAATAACTTATCTTAAGCATGTTGTACATAAGTCATATACTGGATTTTCTACTTTAATAAGTTTAAGTATGTTTGAATTTGCAGTCAAAAGAAACCAATTCTCATTGTTACCTTGTTGTATGTACAGTAACATACAACGTTGTTACACGGAAACCTAAGGAGTACTAAGTAAATCGAAGTGCTCTTAGAAGTAAAATTGGAACTCTTTATGAATTGAGAATTCTGTTATTTAACAACATTGATTAATATAGAGTATGAAGTCAAACTCCATTATTAAATTATATATAAATGTAAACCAATATGTACATCTTAAAATAAAATGCTGTGCTTGTTCGCAACCCTTTGACAGTGTTTCATATTTGTATGATTATATTATTACGACCTTACATCATTATTTTCAAACTCCTCATTTATGACTCTATACACAAGACCAAGTCATTTCCGAAGAATCACGAGGTAAAACAGTCTCATATATTATTCTACAATCACATACAACGTTGTTGTAAATATATCTAATTTAGCTTTGATCGTGCAGGCTTTTGTACTGTGCATTTCTGCAGATCACATACTATTTCTCTGTAGCCCTATGTTATTATTGATTGTTCTGCTACCATTCGCTGATATTTATCTTCCTGTATTTATTTATTGTTGTATTTAACTTTAACTTTATGAACCGACTTATTATATTAGCACATGATTTATAAACTAACAAAAATCTAGAACAGACACTACACCCAGCCCCCAGCCGTTAATTCATCACTTTGAAAGGGTAAGCCCAGATTTCACCAATTATACATTTTTCGGCCATGACAGATATTAAACCCGTGAGCCTTAACTTAGTAGACAGATACGCTACCAACTGTACTAAGGTGTTGGACTTTATCTTCCTATTTACCATGGTTTTTTATGTTTTTGCGCAGATGGTGTTTGAATAACATTCCATGTGTCAGCCATCTTGGCGTATATAGTTTCATGGCATCTCAGCATTACCGCCAATAATTTTCTCGCATAGTTGGCCTAATAATTTTAGAGATTTTCCTACTGACGAAAGCAGAACGTTACATACATCCTTGTTACAAAGATATATCACCTTCTAAATGGTTGTCGTTTACAACGTTGCTGCTGCTTAGAGTCTGTTCGTGATAGGTTTTTACCTGGATGACAGCTCAAAAATCAAAGGTTTAGGTTTTGGTTTGCCAACACGAGAAAAAGATCACTGTTTTGTTATAAATGTTAAATATTTTAGTTACATGTTATATTTTACATTTAAAATAACATAAAATTAAGTTTTCTTACGCTGTTTCATAACTTTTAATCATTTCGTTTTACCCAATCCGAAACAATATTTAAACATAATTAAAATATATTATTCTCTGTTTTGGAATGTTATCTAAGATGTGTAATATAGTGCATACATTAATACCTTTTAATACAGGAATCGTATTTACTTGGAAAATAGAAAATATTTGTCATTTTTGATATATAATAAATTATTTTATGATTATTTGATCGTATTTAAAAATATTTAACTTAATAAAATATTTGTATCCACTGCGTGGGTGCATCATTGTACATAACTTGTTTCTGTCACGTTCAATCACATGGTTTAAATTCGTTGGTCGCCATTTTGAATCTATTTTCGTAATACCTTTTGTGGAAGTGATGTGATTAATATTTTTTTAAGTAGAATAAAACGATAAACAAGCTTCGTTACCGACCTCAAATAAATATATAAATAATATTGTCCTAAATTACTGTGGTTAACTATCACATTTATACACTACCAAACGTTTTCATTACAGCTATCCAAAGTGACAGGTGTGAGCTGTTGGCGTAGGAATATATCAGGGACTATTTCTATCTGTGTTGAATCTGTGTGGTACACCGTATCACTTATTAATATAGCTTTAATTGAGTATTATTAGTTTTTAAAAATGTTTGGTAATTTTAAAACTTTATTTTCTCAGTCTTTACTTATATGGGTGGGTTTTATAAAGTAAAACCAGGCCTCCACCGTGGTTCGAAGTCCACGTTAAACTGTAGGTCCTTCATTTCATCTCACAATCACCCTACCATTACACATTATCGTATGTGCGTACAACCCGAACGGCTAGTAAGACGCGGTGCTAATAATAATAATAATATAAAGTAAAATAACTTATTTATTCCATTTCATAAGGGAAAATATTTTAATTCATTAATATACCATACATAATTAAATGTGACAAAATAGACTTTTATATATTTAGTTATATTTTGATATCCGTACCAATATAATGATCTCTTTGTAGATCTCCTAATTCCATTTGTATTTTTTGTCCAACTGCGATTTATTGAATATTAAAATGAATTATTTACTTTCAAGTTTTATCAAAAACCTCATATAAAAATACAGTTAAGTTTTAATATTTCAACTTTATTGTTTACAGATGGAATCAATCTCTTTTAGAGGTGTCAATTTGGGACTGGAAAGATAATAAATAGTTGGTGTTTTCTGCACTGCGTATTACTACCCATCTGAACTCTAAGGTTATAATTACATTAATTAGGTAGGGATTGGGAAGGTTTAATTCAGAGGAAATGTACCCTCTATTGCAAGGGGCCATTGAGTGGAAAAACCATTTAAAAGAAACCACCCTAATTATACCTGGGCTGTGTCTGAATAATCTCTACACCACACACATGTACACTTTAATTGCACACATTTATCCAATACGTTTCTTGCACAACCAAGTGTAAAGAGTGCATTGTACTCTTCAGGCATTACAGTGCACTTGGAGCTACCTGGTGGTCACTCTTGAAATATGAGTTTCCGTAACAACGAGGTTGATTTTTGATAGTGTTTTATCTCTGGTTTCATAATTACACTCTTATAGTGATAATATTTAACTATTTATATTACATATTTACAGCATCTCCCCAAAACACTTTATTTATGTAAAAGGGTTTGACAAGTAGATTTACACTCGCAATATAGGCTATACCTCCCCAAACATTACTAACGAACAATTCGTGCTTTATGGGAAAAACTAAAAAAATAAAACTTAATGAAACTATCATTTATTTTAAAATTATGTACAACGGATATTATGTTGCTGATATTATAAAATAAATGCAAAATATTTTAGAATTACGAAATAAGTGACATGAAAAGTCTTATTCACCTGTACAAAGTTATTCATATTTCAAAGAAAAGTTTAATAATTATCCCAGAACAATTACTATTATTAGCACCGCGTCTTACTACCCGTTCGGGTTATACGCACTTACGCTAATGTGTAATGGTAGGGTGATTGTGAGATGAAATGAAGGACCTACAGTTTAACGTGGAATCCAAACCACGGTGGAGGCCTGGAATTCCTCACATTCACAAGATGTCTCGTCAGAGGTGAAGGAAGGGTTTGGTAAACAGATAAATCTTTGCCGGGACCGAGGATTGAACCCCGGCCGCCAGCATAGAAGTCCGACACCTTACCCCTAGACCGCCAGGTCACCCCCAGAACAATTCTAACAAAAGAAATTACTATATATTAAATAAAATTATAGTAATGGTTTAATTTTAATTTCATTCATGAAACCCTTTTCAAATAAACTAATTCATAATAAGAAATAATGACGAGTTTAATCTATGTCATTTAATATAAATATTACATAAAGTTTTCATTATGCTAGAAATTCTAGACTGGTACACACAATGTTTTTAAATACAAATGCTATGTATGGTAAACAAATTACAAGTAAATGAACATATTCTATATGTAAGTATGTAACACAACAAAACTTAAAATTAATTTTGGTAGGGATGATTTCTAAATACTTGGCAGCCCATATAACGTATTACCTTAAATTATATAATGAAACATTATTGTAAAAACTTTTCTCCAATATCTTAAATTTGTGCCTACTTATATGCGGCGATACTAGCACTTTTTGGCTTAAAAGTCTAATACTGGAACTAAAAAGTACTAACTAAGAACTAAAAGTATAAATTAGACTTAGGTCTGAATGTGTATAATTATTTGACGTGTCTCCGACTCTAAATCATCTTACAATCTTTGGGCCTGGCACTCCCGTGAAAACAAAATGGTGTGAAGAGATATTTTGACATTGAAAACATTTTATATTAAAGTACAAAGTGGTTTTTATTAATATTTAATAATAGTTATGATAATAAGTGACTATTAAATACAGTCTAAGCTAGTACTTAAAGCGCAAAAGTTATAAATAATACAAACTATAGATGAGCATTCAGAGATTACAGCCATTTGCTTTAGCGTAAATAGACTAGTCCGTCAGTCTTGATTTTGCAATATAATTACTATTCATCACAATATAACAGGATCTGGCCAATTTGACATGATCATGTTAGAAAAATTGAATAATTTGAGCCCTCTGTGTTTCCCTATGAAGTTCCTATTTTAATCAATGGCAATAAATAACATTTAGTTTGAGTTTTAAAAGGAAATATTTGGATAATTTGAAGCCTATACAGAACATTTTTAAATTTTTCGAGTAAAGAGTTTTATTAAATCACTCCATATGCTAATAAAGTCAAAGTTAATTATTGACGCATGGTAAAAGAGTAAAATAGAAAGCACCCACAATGATAGAAAATCTGATAAGATTAACTGAATCCCAACCAGACGTGAAACATGAAAGAAAATATTTTTAATGCAATCAATGAACTTGGAAGATTTTGTTTATTGCGTTAAGATGAGCAAACTACAACAACCCAGAATCACTAATTTATTTTCACTGTCATGTCATTTAAATGCCAAAATTAGTTCTGCAGTTTTCGTAGTCCTACGTTCATTTTTACAAGTTTTATATTTTGTCTTTAATTTTTTCCTGTATTTTCACGTATGTACAGTACAATATATATTGTGTATGTGTATTTTATACAAAATCTATAGACTATGTGTGTCTATATATAGCATACTTTACGATTATTGATTTATTGTGTTGAAGCTGCCTATATATTTACTCATAAAAATGGTTAGTTCGAATTTAGGATATTTTGAATTTTTTCAGATATCCCTTGGACTTCTTCTAACTAAACAAGTTCTACTGTACATGTCTATTTTCTCATCATTAATCTACTTAAGCAATACAATATTATTCATGCTTTACTTTATTTATTTTTTTCACTTAAATATGTTTCCTTTAAAAATATATTTTAACGCTGCAGAAAGAGATGTAACCAACAAATGCAAATGAACAAAGAACACAGAAAATTATATTGGTTTAACAATGTACTATAGGTATTTCATTTAGATTTTAAAGTTAGATTTTTAACTTAAGTGCGCGATAAAGGATAAATCGTAGCCATCCTTTGGTTTAATGCAATGTAAAAGGTGCATGAGAATACTTAAGAGATAATTCAGACACCATTAAAAATTACTTACGCCATTTAATTCAACGTAAATGCTATTTCAAAGTGTACTCAGCTTCCAAGGGCCTATGGAATGACTATTCATTCATTGCCTTGGTCGGGATTTGAATCCTGTCCTTACCATCATCGGCAAACAAGACTATACGAGCTTGACGTTTATTCTACATGCCCACAGATAAAGATAGGATACTTGGGGATATTTGTTTATTTTTATCAGCATTTAGAATAAAAATAAATATAAATACCATCACAGGCAGTGACAAGTGTAGTTAGATCAGTTTTACAGTAGAGTTTGTCAAATCGGGAGGTTGTTTGGAAAGCTGTGGCAGGATTTTCCTCGAGTTCATCTGTGTAGGATTATCGGGCCTAATTACCAACATAGCAGGGCTGTTTCCTCTGAGGATCCCTCGTAATTACCCTCCCTTCTCTTTCCCGGGCTATCTGATGTTCGCTAGCTCCCTAGCTAGATCCTGTCTACAAATGGAGCTCTACAATTCGCAAAAATGCTAAAACCTTTACACTAATTTCTGATAAAATGAAGCAACTCCCACAAATGTCATAGTATCCTCTTTAAACCATATGCACACAGTCTACATCCAAATACTCATAGGAATCTCTCAGTGATCGGGAAAAAAAGGCCAGACAACGCTTTTTTATCCTGATTCCTAAATCCCACAAATTGATGTGGGCATTTAGAAATGATCACAAACCTCTCTCTTCCATCATATTCTATTCAAATGTGACGTTATCCTAACCCAACCCCTTCGTTAAATAATCACTACGATCTTTAACGTTTTCAACAGTAGGATTTAATTTTTCTTGAATGAATTCCTTCGTTTTCTTATTCTGTTACTCAAATTCACTTTTATTGTCAGTGATGACTTTGTGAAAACCAAGAGTTGAGGTTGAGAGAGTGGGTAAAGTTTGTCATGAATAAATTCGTTCCATGACCAATGTTTAGTTTATGAATTGTCCACAGCATGATGTGGTATCTATGAATCGGCCACAACTCTTAGATGTATTTCCGAACTGTATACAACGTGATGTGGCATTTCTAAACCATCCACAATGTTCTGTGGTGTTTTTGAATAATAGTCCATTCATAATATAATATTTTGGAAACACACACAATGCAATGTGGTATTCTGGAATTGTTCACAATCAATGAGATATCTCTGAATCTTCAATAACGCGATGTGGTATTTTTTTAATCACCCTCAATAATTTTCTTATAAGCTAAAGATAAAATTAGAGTTGTAAATTTTATGTGTGCTTTTCAAGAAAAAATAAATTTCCATTATAAAGTACTTAAAGGCCTATAAATATTAATTGCTTAAAGCTTTCTTTGCACTAATAAAACATTAAAATACATTTTAAAATATGTTGTAAATGTTTACTTAGAATCCATATTTAGTGTCTTTGGATTTAGGGAAATAGAAAACCTCCTTAGCCCTGATTAAATATTCCACAGTTTTTATTCTGTTTTGTTTTATTTTATGTCGTTTTGTTTTGTAATAATGAAAGGAATTCGATGGCAGTATAAGAATGAAAAATGCAACATTACTGTTGTAAATAACAGCTTTGTTACTGTAGCTTAATTTAGATGGATACAAATTGTGTGCTTAAAAGGCGTATGTTATTTGAATACCATTATATGCGTATAACCCGAACGGGTAGTAAGACGCGGTGCTAATAATAATATTTGACATGATAGATAGTACTGTGTTCCTATTTTTAATTTCTCGCTATCTTACAGGTAAAGAAAAAGTATTGTGATCTTCAAAAAAATTGAACTCGAGATTTTGATGAATTTTGACGTTTAATGACCCCCTGAATCCAAAGAAGTAGTTTTCGAATTTCAGTCTTTCTGTCTTTCTGTCTGTACCTCGGACTAGAACCTAAACTTTTTTTACCAATCAGGCTAAAACATGGTATCTAGGGTTTTCATAGGGATGCCCCAAGGGGTGTTTGGAATTGGATATCCAACCCTAAAATTAAGAGTAGTTTACTGAAGGGCAAAAAGAAAATATCGATTTAATTAAAATCGATTCTAACGATTTTGATTAGATTTCATTTATGAACATATATAAATATTCCAAAAAAAATGGATGCTCTCAATATTTCGTTTCCATGACTTTAAGGGTTCCGGTCTGATGCGTAAATTATTATTATTTATCATATCTCCGTAACTCTTTGAGATATTAAATTACTTATCATTGCATTTAGGTTGGTCTATTTATAATACAAATCTTTTATTTGAAACATATTTTTATGAAACCAATAAATTTAAAGCTACACACAATTATATATATATATATATAGACGGCATTGCAAAAACCACTTTTTAGGGTTCAGGGGGTAATGAGACGTCGAAATCCATCAACATTTCAGGTTTGAATTTATCTACGGTCTCAATACTTAACCTTCAGTGTTAGAAAATTTAATATATATATAAAATAATATATTATTAATAATAAATATATTAATAATAATATATATATTAGTAACTTTTGTAACACTGAAGGTTAAGTATTGAGACCGTAAAAAAATTCTAACCCGAAATGTTGATGGATGTAGACGTCTCATTACCCCCCGAACCCTAAAAAGTGATTTTTGCAATGCCGTCTGTCTGTGTGTCTGTTTAACCATAAAATTAAGAATAGATCAATAAAAAGCGAAAAAAAATTTGATCAAAATTCGTATCTAGGCGTTGATTAATATTATAAATAAAATGGCTATCTCCATTTTCTCATAAAAATCAATTTTAGGGCACTTTACAGAAGCAGAAGTTTTCGTATCTCCGCAACTATTTGAGATACTAAATAACATATTATTGCAAAATTGTAGTAGCATTAAAATAAAACAACACTTTTATTTGAAATATATTTTTATAAAACCAACAGTTTCTGAGATATTGGCAAATATATTAATACAATTTTGTGAGCTTTAGTTGTAAAGTGATACTACTTAAGTTTTTACGCAATAATTTTGTAATGCCATAGAGTACCTAATTAAATATAAGTCTTTCAAAAAGTTTGTTATTTTCCCTTTAACCGCTTAGGAGAGACGTTTGTACAACAATGATCTATCTCCTTCATTTTAGCCTCAATAGTCAATATTTATATTTTTTTATTGTCCAAAATTTATAAATGAGGAATTGAATAGCAATGCGATGACCTAAAGATGTGCATCATCTAATATAATGTTAAAATTTTAACCGGAAGTCGAAATTTTAATACGAAGTGTTGACCCTTGTGGACCCAAAATTGATCATTTTTATTGCTTCAAACATACAAATGAGGACATTAATTCTTTAAAAATAAAATTATAAAATCAAATCCGGGACTCAAAAAACTTGTACGTAAGTATAGTACAATTTATGCTCGGGTTTGCTAGTGCATATTATTTCGTTTCACATATATTACATGTTTTGAGTAAATATCTCAATTTTTAAACAATAGAGCGCGAAAGTTCGTGAGAAGTTCCTTACCATTTAAGTTTGATGTTGTGCGTAAATTGCTTTACAATTTTTTTTTAATGTATATCATAGGAGTGTTTTACATTATAATTTTCAAGGGCGTAGAAAGGCTGGTGTTTGGGAAGGTCTGGATCCCCTGACATTTTATTTTCTCCCCATAGGGGGGTTCATATATGTAAAAGTTTATATATATAAATACAAACTTTTATAGGCGAAATATATAGTAATAATAATAATATTTAGCACTGCGTCTTACTACCCGTTCGGGTAATACGCTCTAAGTACTAATTACGCTAATGGATTAGGAGTTGGTAAGGTTGAATTAGAGGAAGTGAACCTGCATTTGCGTGGAGGGAGAGTGGAAAACCATTTAGGATAAACCACCCCCAGTTCACCCGACTGAGATTCGAACCTCGACCTCCCCGTCCTCAGCAGTCGAGCTCAACACGACAAGCGCGTTAGCCAACTACGCCACCTAGCCGGGTAAATATATAGTAACATTTTCCATCGGACCCCCTATATACGACCCACGATAGAAAAATTATATTTCTACGCACTCGATTTTAACACTTGTTTGTCAAAACACGGGTAGGCTATAAAACATGATTCAAGCGTGAAGTAACATGACTCCCCCGGTTGTGTAAGTCGACTGCTCCAAGGAGATGCGACCCAAGCGGCACCAGGCGTAACTATCAACAAACAACCGATCAGTTGCTGTAGCGGCGAATGACCGGAAAGTGTGTGTATTTGTGTGTTCATTTCTTGTTTTGACACTAGACGTTTGCTGCATGATCACATCGGGTAAGTAATAACTAGATTATTTTTTACTAACTAACCATACTATTTGAGCTGAACTTTATGTCATAAAATATCTCAGAAACTGTTTTATTACTGGTAGTTTCAAAGGTAAACATGATGCTTTTGGAGCTACACATTATCTAACCCATTCATTACAATGATGTGCCCCTAAATGTAGGCAAAAAGCTCTGTCATTCAGGTTAGGAACTCATATAACCCCACGTGATTAGTCTTTAAAGCGTGATATTGACTATTAGAATCTAAATAAATATTATAGTAATAATTGTCATATACGTGGTCTTGAGGACATTTTTTTATACATCTAATATAAAATAGTTATTAAAATATTAAGAATTACCTATTGAAACATAACTTAAGATTTTATTATTAGAGGTGTTTCTCCGTCGCATCTAACCACTCGCTTGGTATACCCGCATTTAATTACATTTCTGTGGTAGGGTTTTGGCAGAATGGGAAACGATTTAGGGAAACATAACCTCATTACACCCTTTCGGGAATCGAAATCCAACCTTCTCTTCACAAGCAAGAGCAAACAAACCACACTAGACGAGCGTGAAATTTATTTAGTCCACGTGACTATCAATGTGGCATTTGGGGATCTGTTTACGTAAGCATTCAAATAAACTAATGCCGGTAACGTAGATGCACCACGACGAATTATTGACCTTTATTTTATATGCGGATAATCTATGATGAAATAAAAAAGTGCTATAAGGTTGCCATGAGCCAAACATTATAGATTTTTAGTTGACCTATAACTTCGGAGGATTTTCATAATAATAGGGTTTGAATCTTGTTAAAATAAATAAATTGTGTACTTAATATTTTTATAATACCTGGTGATAAACATGGACCACACTTTGTTCATCCCGAAACCAAAAAAAGTAATACTGCTCTACTCTTTGTTGGGTAGGCCTATGGAAAATGAGAAGGGAAGGNGAGAGGGGGGGGGGGGGGGGGGAGGTTGCTTAAGGTTTATGTTCTCAACCGGCTTTTTATATCGGCCCATCATTTTCAAGCGTTTAATCCTATGAGAAAGAGCGCATTCAATCTCCCGCTATTTAATTCATCACCATGGAGCAACAATTTCACTTATGACCAATTTATTCGGACATGTATGGAGTCGAACTCTTTCATTACTTCTGCAGGCAGGCGTGCTACTGAATGAGCTAGAGAGTCATACTCTATCCTCCTTATTATTAGGATTATTAATAATTGGGCAATATATTGTAAAAATAAACTTTAAACTTGACAAAGCGCTTTTATAGATTAGTAAAATATGTTTTATTGAACTTGTTTCCACAAATAAATCTATATCATCCAATATGAAACAAATTGTCATCAGAATTATTTTTTTAATCTCACAATTTAAATTCAAGATTAAATACATAAATAACTACTAAAAAGCCTAGCTCATTATTTATTATGTTAAATAAATTTAAAAAAATATAGTTAATCTATTTTTTTTTAAATAATTGACTAATGTATTGTTTTATCTACCTATTTGTAACTATCATGCTGATGTGTTAGGGTTAAGGGAGGTAAAATATACAGAAATGTACCCACACTTCCGTGAAAGGAGAGTGGGAAAACATTTAGGGAAAACAGCCCTCGGTACACCTGACTGGGATTCGAGCTCCTTTCTCCAAGATATAAGCAGTCCAGTCTATTACGTGAGTGACGCCTTAAACCGGTGGTCTCAACCTGAACGCGCTTAATAAAAAATATGTTTGGGGGAGGGGGGATAGGAGGGCGTGGGAATTTGATGATCTACCAAAAGGGGCATCATCTCCAAAAAAGGTTAGGAGCCACTCTTTTAGACTATTCGACCATCATATCGTGATTTTCTATCAATAAATAATTTGAATACAACCAGCAATGGTGGGCACATTATTTGAATGTCAAGCTCATTTAATCTGGTTTGATGGTGACGGAGAGGTCAGGGTTCGAATCCCACTCAGGTATACTGAGGGTGTTTTCTTTCTAGAGGTCTGTCCACTATTGCTTTACGCAAATTCTATAAAAAAATTTTATCAATTAAACCTTCTTCATCCTCACCATATTAACGTTCCCTACATGCGTTCAGCCCAGACGTTTAAAAATTAAATTATGACCAAGAGATTATACTAATTTAAAAGTTTCCACAAACAAAGAAATTGATACCATGCTGGCCTTTGCTTGTGGGGGTATATAACTCTTTATAAAATTATTTTATTTTATTAATAGGCATATATCTTAAAAGAATACGGGTAGTAAGACGCGAGGCTGAATTTTTTTTCCAGAAGGTAGGCTTAACCTAATTGTTCACGCGCGCCATATCTTACTACCCGTCCAGACTGTCCGTATATTTACACTAGTGTATTAAAAACAAGGAAAATACGATTTAGAAGAAATGCACTCAATTTTTTTTGTGGTATTAGGGTTGGGAACCTCCTAGAAAAATAATCAAAATATATATTCCCATACCAGACCAGTTTTCAAGCCTTTATCATTTATCGCCCCATGGTTTGCGATATAAACCAGATTATACTTACGCCTTTGTCTGCATGCCCACCAATGGAGGTAGCAATCACAAACACACATACATAAGCTATATTATAGGCCTATATATCTACACAATTACATCTACACACCCATACATTTTATTTATCTTTAAATATGACAGACGCCCAAAAGTCTTTTCGTTTAATAGCTCATCTCATCTCGCGTATAACCCGAAAGGGTAGTAAGACGCGGTGCTAAATATTATTAATAGCTCATCTCAAGTGATTTTAAGTTATAAATATATGCAATTGATTGAATAACAAGGGCGTATTTTTCAAAAATGTTGACATATGTTGTGAGACTGACTTTTCCAACCACGGGAAGATGGTTGTTTTTTTAATGAATATAGCATACTATTGAATATAGCATTAGTTGGATCACCAAGGAAAAATATATAATTCAAGTGCAAGGAGAAATTACAGGAGATATTTAAACTTTTAAATCCAAAGAAAAATCTTAAGACTCTAGTAAGCTAACCTGAACGGTTAGTAAGAAGTGGTTCTAAAAAAAAGACTATAGAAAAGATAATAACATTTCATAATTCTTAACATAATGTACTTAGCATTTTTTTAAAAATTGAGACTGTAAAGTCTCCTGTTTACAGAACTACTAGTATATTAAATACAGTGCCCCTACTAGAAGTTTGACTCGTTCTTCGCACGGTTAACCAGCACCAAAACCATATTAAATTAGAACGTTCAACATCCGGCTGCCCACTTTTTGATAGTTCCTCGTTGTACAATTCTGAGCTAACTCTGGAAATCCCAACCCAATCATAGTAATTAATAAATTAAAATAAATTAAAAGCACGAGACAAAATACTACCTTGTCTGAATGGACAAACGCAATCCATTAACAACGCAATCGTTACCTAACTACGATCATAAAACAGGATAAACAAACTCTTAGACACTGTTACAGAAGTATGTTGAAAAAAAACTTACCACAGCTCACCAAAGAACATAAATAAATAAATAAAAGATTCTGTTAAAGAAACATATTGAATAGTAAGCATCATATCCACTTAAGTGGCTGTATGGTCTTATGCCAGTGACTGACTGACGTTTTGGTCACTTTGACACAAACGCCGCGACCAGATTTCTCTAGTGTAGGCCCTATTGCATTATTTCATATGAAACAGGTCAGCCTAGCGACACGAACGCCGCGACAGATTTGAAAACTTCGATGGGAGCGTTTCTTGGCGTAGCGACCTCTCACATAAGAAGCAATGCAATACACTAGAGCGATCTGTTCGCGGCGCTTGTGTTGCAGTGACCAAAACGTCAGTCGTCACCGGCCTAACGCAATACTCTCACAGTTGACTAGACTGCCAATGACAGGGAGATCTAGGTTAGAATCTTGGTTGGGTGTACTGAGGGTGGTGTTTACCAAATGGTTATATACTCTCTCACCATGCAAATACTTTCCTTATCCCTAGAACGATTAGCGTCATTAGTACAACTGATTGGGTAGTAAGGCATGGTGCTAAAACAAAAAAAGCATAATGGTTTTCTAAAGAGCATCATGGTTCACCAAGCTGTAACTCTAGAATTTTTCAATTTTAATTGCTATGTCACTGATATGTAGACGTTAATTTATACTTTGAATTTTATCTTAGCTATCGCACTGCTAATGAATCTCTTTTATGATAATCTTTACCTTTTATATTCGTTTATTTTTAGATTTTTCTTCATCTGTACAAAATTCAAATTTTCTACCATATTGCGTAGTTTTTATTTTCTACTAGCCATTTCCCTCCTCCTATTTTTAAATTCCAAACTTTCTAACTTTTATACCATTTTTGGGTTGGTCCTTTTACATACTTTGGCAAATTTAAATTTTCTTCCATGTCGAACAGCATATTTATAATAATTTTGGAAATGTTTTAAGCTACAACACCTCCCTCTCCTCCCCTGCACTCTTTTCAGCACCCACATTCCTATTTTGAAATTTTAAGATTTATATGATAATTTAATATAGTTTATATAAGTGGTTGTGAAATTTCAATCTTAAGCCACACCAGGATCTTAATTTCGATCTATTCCATTTCCCAGGCTTCAATTTTGAAATTCGATATGTTCAGATGCCAATGGGCTCTACAGGACGCTATATTAACTCACAAGTGGAACTTCCATTTTAAATCACAGCAAAAGGTATTTTAACTTTCTCGCTATCTTAAAGATAGAGAAAGAAGTATTGTGATCGTCATAAAAATCAAACTCTAGATTTTGATGAATCTCGACGTTTTATGACACCCCCCGAATCCGAAAAAGTGGTTTTTGAATTTCTGCCCGTCTGTACCTCCAACTAGAGCCTAAACCATTATACCGATCGGGCTAAAACTTGGTATCTATGGTTTTCATAGGGTTGGCCTGAGGTTTTTTTTAAAAATTGTATATCTAACCCTTAAATTAAGGTTAATTTACTTAAGGGCAAAACTAGAAAAAGTCGATTTTCTCAAAATCGGCTTTAACAACTTTAATTAAATTTCATTTCAAAACATTTATAAATATTCCAAACAAAATTTCTAAACTCAATATTTCGGCAAAATTACTTTAAGGGCTCCTGTCTCAAGCGTAAATTTTCATTATTTTTGGTATCATATCTTCGAAACTATTTGAGATATGAATTTACTTATTACAACAAATATACAGATCTATTTATAATACAAATATTTTATTCGAAGCATATTTTTATAAAACCAATAACATTCAAGCTATACGCCCATATATATATTGGTAAAGTATTGCGACCGTTAAAAAGATCTAACCTGAAATTTTGATGGATGTCAACGCTTCATGACCCCCCAACCCTAAAAAGTGGTTTTTGCAATGCCATCTGCCTGTGTGTCTGTATAAACTTAAAATTAAAGAGTAGTTTAATAAAGGACGAAAAGAGAAAATATCCATTTTATCAAAATCGGCTCTAACGATTTTGATTATAATTCGTATCTAGGCGTTGATTAAGATTATAAATAAACTGGCTATGTTCATTTTCCCATGAAAATTACTTTTATGGTACTTTACAGAAGCAGAAACTTTCGTATCTCCGCAATTATTTGAGATACTAAATAACTTATTAATGCAAAATTGTAGTACTATTAAAAATAAAAACCTTTATTTGAAATATACTTTTATAAAACCAACGGTTTCTGAGATATTGGCATGTATGTTAATACAATTTTATGAGCTTTAGTTGTTAAGAGATACTAAAAATTTAACGCAATAATTCTCTAATGCCATAGAGTAATTAAATATAAGAAAGTCTCTCAAAAAGTTTGTTATTTTTCCTTAAATCTCGTAAGAGAAATGTTTGTACAACAATGATCTATCTCGACTTTAGAATCAATAGTCAATCTTTACATTTTTTATTTGCCAAAATTTATAAATGTGGAATTTAATAGCATTGCGATGGCATGAATATGTGCTACACTTATTAAAATGCCGACAATTTTAACTGGAAGTCGAAATTTTAATACGAAGTGTTGACCCTAGTGGACCCAATATTGATCTTTTTTCATCGGTCCAATCATACAAATGAAGACATTAATTCTTAAAAATTAAGATTATAAAATTTAAAACTGGGACTCATAAAAAAGTTTTACACATGTATAGTGCAATTTATCCTTGGGTTTGCTAGTGTATATTATTTCGTTTCACATACATTACAAGTTTTGAGTAATTATCTCCATTTTTAAACAATAGAGCGAGAAAGTCCGTGCTTAGTTCCGTACCATTTATTTTATATTAGTTTTAGTTTATTACTAGCAGAAGTACCTGGCGTTGCCCAGGGTAATGTTGTTTTTTGATTTCAAACAAACACAAAAATTTCTTCATTGTATTTCTTCCGGCCTCATTTTTAATGAATTTAAAAAATCTAATCATAAATTTAAAATTCCAGTTCATTTGTGCACATGTTCATGCACAGGCGCTACTATTATTTAAATGGAAACCCCTGCGTGCGGTAGATTTAGCACAATACTCATGAAAGACAGACATACAAACTCTTCTTTCCATTAATATAGATTATTTTTTCAAATCTTGAACTACTCCACCCCCTTTTCTCCAACTATTCACTCTTAGACATTTCCATTTTTAGAATTTATTTGTTTATTTGGAGTTGTATCTCTACCTGTCTACCAAATTTTATTTTTATATCTCATTGAAATTTTGTTTTCTAATAATAAAATCCCCATTTTTAAATTTTCCCATTCTAGATATTTTTGGTTTTATGGGGCAATCACGTTACATTACACTGGTTACGTTACACTGGTTCAAAAGATACATTAGGTAATTTATAAAAACTCCAACCCTCATATTTTTTTTACCCTTTGGATGTCAAATTTCACAAAACTCTATCTTATCTCTTGCCTAGGGCCTAGAAGGAAACTTCACGCAAAATTTCAAGTTTCTAGACCCAGAGGTTGGGAAAATTTAATGATGGGTGTTTGAGTGAGTGGATTTTGCCTTTTATTATATGGATTATATATTTAAACTTTACTACCCTACACACAAATAACATCGTATAATGATGTGTACATTTTTTTATGTATGTACAGTATATCTAAATATTTATATTTGAAAATGAGTTGGCATTTTGTGGTTTGATACCTAGAGTTACGATAAAATGATTCCAAGCAGAAAATTCCAGTGAGCGTTTAACGAAGTGTGCTTGTTCGCCGGATGGTGTTTACAGAGATGATGTAGTTTAATTAACCCCCCGCATGTTTGAATTGGTGAGCTAGGAGGGTGAATAGGGAGGGGTTGGGTAGAGGAACCAGGGAGTTGTCCCACCTGCTCTGGGAGGTTAGTGGAAGTTGGTTGGGTCTGTACCTACACCTGGATTCTACATTGCAAGCTTTCCATAGTCCGAGGGATAGAGTTGAAAATTTGTCGGTTAAGTTTTCAGTTGGAAAATGTTTCTTGTAAATCTTCCAGGTAAATTTTGGATTACTGAATAACGGAGGAAGTTTTCATAAAGGATCTGATAATGTAAACCAATGGTTACCAAATGTCTCACGAAATCTGTTTGAAATGTAACATTTTTTGTTGTTGTAAATATTCATGTTCATGCCTTGTGGAGTCGATCTCAAGGCCGTCGTCAACAGAAACCGGATCCCTCCGGTGCAGTGGTAGAGTTATCTTAGGCGTCACTCTCAGACGGGATTGCCGCTTATGGGAAGAATGGGATTCGAATCCCGGTCGGGTGTACATTGGGGTGGTTTCTCCTAAATTGCTTTATCCTCTTCCTCTACTCAAATACGGGTACACATACTTTAAATTTATCCTTTCTCATCCTTTACACATTAGCATGATTAGTACACATTAGCATGATTATTACACATGCGTAACACTCGAACGGGGGGTAAACCGCAGTGCTAAAAAAACCTAAGTAAATAGGTAACAGGAACTGAAAAAAAGCGAGCCCCTCGCGTAAGATATATAGACAAGGTTTCGTAAAATCATATCTAATATTTTTATAAAGTAATCCAAAAAATAATTGAACTAAAAATTGCATTTCCATTAAAGCTATGTGGGTCACAAAATAATGTTGTTCTAAAAACTGGGTTGTTTTTACATTCAACTGACAAGCGCTGTAGTCGAAACTTGATATGTGAGATTAAAACTATGATTGTTGCTATTGCTTTATTGTAACTCATGGTGTTTCTGGCGGTTAGCCCACTCAGAATACATTACAATGAGGTGTCAACTTTAAAATTCGAAGTTTCTCGATTTAATCGATCCATAAATGGAAAAATTTACCTAAATATTTTCTTTAGAAATTTTCTCTCTAACTTCTATATTCATTTCTACCCAAAGAATTCAGGAGTTTGGAACTATAATTATTTTGTCCGAAAGGGGAACTGAAAAATTCCACAGTTACCTATATGATTTATTCATTTTGATATTCAAGAATATAAACTGTGCAAATTAAATAAATATAAACATTTTCTTCCATTATTAAGATACAATAGATCTACTTTTATCTTTAAAATGTTAGCCACCAATAAAATAGCCAGTGTCAGAAAAAAACCAATTGCATTTAGTGAATTTATGGCAATCCATTATATACATAAATACACGAGTAAAAAACTAAAAAGCCTGATATAAGATGGCATATGGTCAACAAGCAGTCATTAAAATTAATGTACTTGTCAAGTGAGTTAGTTACAATGTTGTGATAAAAAAGTTTAACAAATATATATATGAAATATTAGACCTTGAAAATATATATATTAAACAAAAACTATTTTGAAAAAATTAGTAGACACACCAAATAAATTAAATACGTTAAGAATATCACTGACAATAATTGTTAGAAGCATAAATTTAAGGAAGTAGAACACATTTTTTTAAAAATTTTAAGGTTATGGTTTTTAAGCTTATTCCTGAATGATATTAAGCATTTGAAAACTTGTGCCTAGCTAAACCAATCTTAGGGATGTTGTTCCTAAATTGTTTCTCACTTTGTTTATACACAAATGCGGGTCTATTTTTTAAATATATACCTAATCTTACCTACCCTAAGAACGTCATTAAAATGCGTATAGACATGATGATGTGATTTTTTTTATAGCCACAAGTCACTCAATAGCTGAAAAAATAATACTAATATTTAGCACCGCGTCTTACTACCCGTTCGGGTTATACGCTTTAAGTACTAATTACTCTAATGGATTAGGAATTGGGAAGGTTGAATTAGAGGAAGTGAACCCGCATTTGCGTGGAGGGAGAGTGGTAAACCATTTAGGAAAAACCACCCCCAGTTCACCCGACCGAGATTCGAACCTCGATCTCCCCATCCTCAGCAGTCGAGCAGCTCAACACGACTAACGCGTTAGCCAACTACGCCACCGAGGCGGGTGAAAAAATAATAAAAAAAAAAATATAAAAATAATATAAAAATAATAACTCAGTCACAAATTAAAGGTGCAAACACCAATAGAGAAATATTTTTTCACTTCGTACCCGTTCTCAAATAACCACATATATTTATATTTGATAGTATTAAACTATCAACCCATTCTTTAGTCAACAAATCATTCAAATAAAGACCTTTCAAACTTATTCACATTAGTATTGATCAATAGTCATCCTTGCAAAATATTTTTATTTTGTTATTCTCATACAAAATATTATTTGATTTTAAGGCTATTCTTTGAAAGCAGATCTAATATAAAGTTTTGTTTTCAAACATTCGATTTTTATTCAATGTGAGATTTAATTTTTAATTAATCAGTATAATATATTTAATAGTCAAATTCCCACCATAATATGTAGCCACTTTTTAAAAATAATAATAATAATATTCAAATAAGGGTTTCAACCATGTTATTTTTAGCGACATAAAACCAAAGTTAATATATGATTGTTGCTTACTAGAACAGTTTGGAACATTCCATTCCTAAAGCAAGACATATTACTAAATTATCTGGTTTTGTGTTTGGATTCAATCGACCTTAGCCTTGTTAGAGCTAAAGGTTATCACACACGCAAGGTTGACCACCAATCATTATCTTAGAACAAATTTGTATACAAACACAAACTGTTCTTGGTGACTGTCGAATGAAAACTATCGAATGATCATTTGATGGTTTTGAAACGATTGTTTCCATTATTTGGTTGTTTAAAGCCTTTGATAGTGTCCATCACTAGTTTGAACTGGGGGCGTTTTGTGAAATACGTTTGTGAGGGAGAGGGGAGAGAGCAAACAATAATTGTTGAGAACATGAATGATGATTTTACTTCATGATAAAAGAGAATGGCGTTTGATCGTTTTGAAATGTTCCAATACTTGACCAAAACGCCCTATGGTATTTCTGAACCATCCACAATGCTTTGTGCTTGTTTTAGGAAAGACACGAAGCGAAAATTATGTAATATCGAAGTTGGGTATGAACGGTCAAACTCCTAAGTGGATGAGCACACACTATACAAAATTGACTTGATTGATTTATCTTATTTATTTTAGGGCGAAAGAAAAAGCCATAAATCTTATTATGAGGTTTATTCCCAAACAAGTTAAAGTTACCTAAATGGACCATTTAATTTGATGTATGGAAATTTAGTAATCATTCTCATAAGCTATTTTAAAATCATTTTATATTGAAAAATACAATAGCCAATAAAATAATTGTTGTGAATAGATGCAAACAATTTTCATTTTTTTTCGATTAAAAAAGGCAGTTATTAATTTTTCCTTTAATTGAATATCTATTATATGTATATTCCTCCACTTAACAAATACTTTAATATATTAAAGTTATTCATATTCATATAAATATATGAAATCTATAGTTATTAATATTAACATGAATCGTGATTTTATTTTCCACATTTATATCATGAAGGTCTATGGTTTATCTTTTCTATAATAATTTAGATTACACATAATATTAATATATAAACTATAAAATATAAATTACATGTGTATGTAATTTTACATCCACCCACACACACACACCCACACCAATATATATGTATATATATAGTGAAAGTATATACCCTAACATTGTTTACATACTGGGAACATGCTTTCAAAAAGGATCACCAACCCTGCCATCGACAGGAAAGACGAATAAGCTTTATAATCGATAAAGTTTTAAGATCTTTTATATTTTCTTCATTGCAGAGTGAGGTTAGTGTATCTTATTAATTATGCAGGGACGATATGTCATGTCACAGATAAATCACAACTATATTGGAGACAACCTTTGTTAAAGTTTGTAATTTATGATCCTTAGCTGAGTTCACCTAATGAGCCTTGAGTCTAAGTTCGATTCACTCTCTGGCGGAAATTTTTTTTTATCGCTGGTGCAATTGTGACTTCCTTTTTCACGGTGATGATTTCAATTGAAGGGGGTGGGATTTTTATGTATTCTAAAATCAAGTTAGTTTGTAAGTAATATGTTATCAGTTAATTCAGAAAGAGCACATTATGTATTCTACTCCAAATAAAAATACTACAATAATAATTTATAATAAGAGTCCCATTTAAAATGCTCATTTAAATTAATGTAGAGGCGCATCGTCTAAAAATAAACGTTATGTGCCTTTTGAAACAAAAGTCCTGCAAGGTCGGCTGGCGGTACTGTAGCGCAGATGACGGCTACGGTCGGTGAAAGGTCATCCCCCCCCCCCCCCCCCCCCCCC